>VDFB02173362.1:18962-29271 GCA_007258455.2 Sequoia sempervirens | reverse complement strand
CTATCCATGTTGTCCTTTAATTGGTTCCTTATTGTTGATCCTTATACCTTCTCCATTTTTTATTACCAAGGACTGCTATGACTTAACTTGAAGTCATATCATGATTGTTGTCATTGTTCTCAAAGTATGGTTTTCCCATACTATGCCTTACATCCTTTATGTTGTTATTAAGTTCTCTTTTTGAATGATGGTTGTCATGTAACTACTATTTACCCTTGGTGACTGTCTTTCTACTCTGCCCATTAACAAAATTGTCATGTTGGGTCATGCACTAAGATGCTCTCATCTTCCTTTTACCATTGATATTCATGTCTTTCATTGTACATGGGTTTGTCTTTTACCACAAGATTGTCACCTAAAACTTACCCTTCATATTGCATGAAGTATTTTTTGCATTGATAGTGCTACCTCCCATGGCTGTCTTTTATGTTCCAAGCATATGACAGTCCTCTTCATTGAATTGACTATCCATTACAATGATGTAACTCCTTTTAGCTTTGTCTTTTCACTATTGCAACTGCCTTTTGATGGATCTTCTCTTCATAGTCTTAATCATTATGTGTTGTCACATATCTTCACACCATTTATTCAAATTCGTCTTTGGTTGCTTAAACTGCCTCAGGTCTATAGAAGTTTTGAAGTTATATTTTCCTTGAGATGAGCATTGATATGATAGTTCCCATTAATGAGTAATACTCATTTATACATTGCCAACTTTTCAATAGACTTGTCCCCTACTTTGAACTTTATCTGCCTCTATATTCTTATTTATACCTTTGAACATGTTTTCATCATTGAAGTTATTTTCCCTTTTCAACCTAATCATTGATGAAACCCTTTGAAAACTACCCTTTTATGCTAATTACTGCCATCTTCATGGATTTGACTGTCACTTATATGCCTTGCACATTGCCATGCTTGTCTTCAGTGTAATTTTTTTCATGGCAAAGGTTGTCATCCTTTGAAATGTCACTGTCTTTCCTTAAGTCGGAGTCTCCATGTTGACTTTTATCTTTTGACAATCCATGAGCATTATCATGTTGTTGCAAGATACCTTTATGCATGATTTATATTGAGTTATCATCCTACAAAGGATTGCCCCTGCTCCTCACTACAATCATAAGACTGTCTTGTCTTGCTTCATGTTATGTGGTTGTCCCTTTTGCATCTTTGGGTAACTTACATTGTTTGCACAGTCCTTAGGCTATATGACTGTCCATTTAATCTTTGACCTCAATCCTACTTGTCCCTTTGAAGAAAATCTCCTTTCTCATTTGTCCTCCCTACCTTTAGACCCATCTCCTCTTACTGCCTTTTCATAGCTCAAGAATGGCATGACTGATAATTATGACATGGACTATCCTTCTTGATTGCACAGTAGTTCTGCCATTTTCCACATAAAAACCATTGTTTTTGTATCAAGCTGCCCTATGACTATCCTTTGTCTAAAATCTACCTTTAAAGAAAGACCTCATTGTTATCTTGTCAGCTATTATCATAGTCTGCCCTTCACTGAGGTCTGTCCTTGAAAACACTACTACTCACTGTAATACATATCACTGCCTCTGTGCATGAGTGACAGTGATGAAGTAACTTGTCCTTTATCTTAGCCACTCACAGTCACCTCCCATATCTTCAAAAACCTAGTGAGTTGTCCTTTGGTTATGAAAAAAAACTATTCTCTAGACATTTTTTATACCTTTATCACTGTCACTCTAACCTTTATCTTCATTTTCTCTCTACTTTCAAACTCCAACTATTGTCCTCTAATGGCTCTGTCACTGTACTCTTCAAAGTGACAAGCAAGAATTACTTGGAAAATTAAAGTGATTGTCATATGAGATCCTTCATCTTAATTGTCCCTTTGTATTTATTCCTTCACAAACTGTCATGCACTTGGTTTGAATGAACTTCACTGTCCCTTCACTTACATAACTATTTTTTGAACCAGCTTGATGTCCTTTGGTCACATTGCTATCACATTCATAAGTATGACTGTCACCTTTTACTATACATTATATGTGACTGCCTCTTTACTCTTTAGTATTGTCCTTCAACTCATTGTTGCCACATGGATTGTGTCTTGTCTTGATTGTCTCTATGACTGCATATAATTGTTTCCCCTAGAACTATCAATAGATTAAAGTCACCAATCACTGTGAGCAAATTCCTAATTACAGTCATAGAGACTGTTGACATTATAGTCATGAAGCACAGTTCTTGCATTTTACTATCATAAATCTCATTCAAGGACACTGCTAACTTGTTGACAAGGCCACATTTTCAGTTAAAATCACTAAGCAAAGGTCCTCTTTACAGTAGAGTGAGTGCATTTGAGGTTAGTTAACTCTGTGATTCATGGATGCATGGCTCTAAGTTACTTGTCTAGATAGGACTATCATGCATATTCCTGTTTCTAACCTTCATATATTCTATCCTCTATGAACCTTCATATACTCTATCCTCTATGAACATCACTGACCTTGCATGTTATTAAACCACCTGCATAGCCTACTTTTCTTACAACCTTTGTAAACTAGAAGGACTTCATGACAATCATATAGCATTATTATGACACTTTACCTTGATTGTGATCTATTCACTTAACTGTAATGCAACATTGATGACTGTGATCACGTCCTATATTTGCAAACTCCTCATTCACCACTTGTTCATTCACAGTTAAAGTGCAAGAAAAAGAGAATATACTATATTGTTACTTGTTACAACAAGTTCTTGTACGAAAAATAACTTTAGAAATCCCTATCAGGTACTACATCTTTGTTCAAGGTGACACTAAACTCTTAAAAGACTATCAGAGGGTATTCTTATTCAACATTTCTTCACACATCTAATATGTTAATAAAAAATTAAAATTATAAAAATTGTACCAATCTCACGCCTTTGATTCAAGCGACCTTCACTTTTCAAATATTATAATAGTTGATAGTTTGCAGATAATACAAATTCTTCAGTCAATTGGAAATCTCTATATTTGTTTAGTGATTGAATTATGCTGTAAAATTCTTATCATATTTTGTATATTTGAGTATGGGGTTTAGGTGCAGATTTGGTTTGCTACTCATGCTATAATTAATTTAAATCCATGCATTTTAGGTTATTCTACGTCAGCAATTCATAATCAATCTCTATGTAAGTTTTAATTGAATCTTCATTTTTTTTAATTGCTCAAGCTATATTTTAGAATAATTTTGTGATTTTTTTTTTGGATACATGTTTTCATACATTTTAGCAGCTATTTATATAATGATCCTAACTAGCATCCACACACTTTTCTTTGTAGCTTTCTATTAAGCTATTTTCCTGGTGTCTATACAAAATGGCAGATCGAGTATTTATGTAGTTGTTTTTGGTACTTGCAATATCATTTTAATAAAGTTAAACACTAACCTAGGATTTAATAGGTAGCACATAGTGTAATATTTCATATCATTTTTATGACCAAAAGATTGGACTAGTTAGTGATGAAAAAACATGTTTTAGAGTAATTTACACGATTTATGGAACTCCTTTGTGACATCAATAAAACCCTCCAAATTAGCAAATACCTTGAAAAGTTATTACTATACTACTACACTAGGGGTACAACGTAATGAGGACAATTAATTAACCTTTGGAGTGTTATGATAATAGTGCAATTTTAAAACTAGATTACTTACTTTGGTTTAAGTAAATGATGGTCTTCACTAATGGGCTATGGAGTCAAGCAACCCATGACATAAGGGTTGAGTGAGAGATTTCAAAGAGAAAAACTTATTTAAAGATGAATTTAGTCATAGTGCATGATGAGACAAACTTTGAAACATAGTATCAATTTTTTGCTATAGGATTGTGTTAAACAATGATACAAATCGTTGTAATATATTCTCTCAAGCTACCAAGAGGACATACTAACATCCAGATTAGGTTATTCTTGTTGGTCTTTACCCTACATTTGCCTCAATACAACCTTTGATAACCCACATTTGCATCTTTGGTGTAGGTGTCACATGGTATTGCTATAAGAAAAAAAATTCTTCAACCTCCAATGTTGGTGCTACGCATCCACATTGCAAATGCCCAAAAAGGTTGATCCAAGAACAAGAAAATGCACTTTAAACCTCATATATTCTACATAAAAATGACTAAATTTTTTCCATTTTTGTGTATCTCACTTGAAAGCCACGTTTTCAAAGTTTCGAATTTCTTAAGTTGTAACATATCATGCATCTAAGAGTCATGTTCTCTTCAAAAATAAGTAATACTCAAGTTAAAAATTGTACTCTTATTTTTTATAGTACATGATGCATTTAGGGAAATATAACATCATCATCATTTGAATATTTAGATGAATGGGCAGCAAGACTTGCTCCAGAGATAGATGAATACTTCAATGAAATGATATATTGCACTTGCAAAAGGTGCCAAAATAGGAAACTAAAGAAGCAATGACTTGTTGGTATCTACAAATTGAACTATGGAGTTTATATAGAAGAGGTACACTATAATTAACAAATTGTTATTCTTATAATAAATAAATATGCATATTATTTAATACATTATTATTGATCATTTCAATTGATTTTTTTATGAAAAGTCACTTCTAGTTCCCAATATTCTTGAAGAACCAATGGATGTCACTAATGATAGCCACTCTCAAGATGAAAAACAAGACACATTTATGGATGAAACCACTTCCTAGATAAATGAGGCTGGTGTCAATGGGTATCCTAAATACACATCTTTTTTGAAGAAGTTATTTATTCACCTAATGGTCGGCTATGATGCCTTTTTTTAAAAGGTTTCAAAACTATTTTACATATATATGAAAATTTAGAAATTAAGCGCATTTCAAGGGAAAATGAACCATAGGAGGGGCAGTATCCATAATGATAGGAATTAAGTTGTCTTTCAAAGAGACAATTCTACTAGTTCATACTAAAAATTTTTAAAAGGTACTGGTTAGGATGAGCAAGAAATTTGCTTTATTTATTTTAATTTATTTATTTTTGTTAAAATATTTGTAGATAACTAAAAAACAACATTTATAATAATTTTACTCAGAGAAAAATGGTAATTATTTTGTTGGAGATGTAGCGTGAATGTTAAAGATGTAATTTATAATTTTATAAGAGAACAAATAATTATTTTAATCAAACAATCTTCACATAAGATGAGATCATGCTTGCCTTCATTTTTTAGCTTTTGGGATATCTTGGCTATTCTTGTTTACGAGGCCATGGATTCAGGAAGTCATTCACTATCGACTATCATGCAAGATTATTTTCTATGGAATCTAGTGGAATGGTCGGTAAGGATTCTAGCATTGTCCAATGTAATGCAAAATTATTTGTTGTGGAATCCAGTGAGATGGTTAGCATGGATTATAGTACTCATTAGCATGATGTTGTAGCTTTTTTTGGTTGTTCTTGGTGCACGTAGATATCATAGTTCAAGGGTTTTACATGGAATTATTAGGAGTTTAGAACAGCAGGTCTTAGTGGCCATAGTTGCATAGAACCATGATGCATAACATGGTGAGATATGGAATATGGGCTTTAGTATTCATTCCATTTAGGAGGACTTGATGCCATAACTATCTATTCTTTGACAGGCAATGGGCTATGTTTGAGACATGGATTTCAAATATGGTTTTATCAGAGTTTGATAGCAATGTATCTTATGTATTCATCGGTGTGGAAGGCCATGAATTGGTTTACTGCTATTCTTCTACTAGTTCTTGAGGGACATTAAGTATGGAGAATGGGGGCCTTGCTTTGTAGTATAGTATGATTCTCAATTACGTGGAGTCAAATTGCCAGAATTTGCAACTACATGAAAATAGAAATGTTGTACAAGAGCGTGGCTATGTCATTATGGGAGAGGATCAATTGTAGAGGATGAGAGAAAAAGAGCCCTTGGCATCTTTAGTGGAAGGAAGAGATATAGAAGTAGCGTGAAAGGCGTCTTCACTAAAAAGAAAAGGGATAGACACTATTGAAGATGTCAAGTACGCTGCTAATATAGTAACTTTTAAGGATGTCACTGATAATATAGTAACTATTAAGGATGTGATTAATGATAGGGATGATAATGGTAGGGATGAAAATCTTTGTCTTTCCCATGTGTTGTTCAAAATGTATAAGCAGAGGTTTGCACATTTGTCTTTTGATTAAGGGGATTGGTCAGATACAAGAGCTTTCTAGCTTAAGCTTGGTGGAGACAAAGCATTCAAAATTATAGAGATGGAATTGAAATTCATGCTCAATGCGCTCTTCTCCAAGTGGATCGACACAACATTCGGTAAATACGGAGTACTAGTGCGCCTTCTCAACACCTCTCTCATAGGAGCCGCATAAGCTATAACATAGAAGCAGTCTTTATCACCTTCAATCTGGAGTTTTTGTGACACTTAAGAGTTATAACATAGAAGCAAATTAAGTGGACCCTTGTCCAGTATCATAACTCGCCACAATTGAAATACCTCCACCACAAGCACCATCGAAATCACAAAGAATGTCATCTTCAGTTGTGCTTCTCTGTATTCTCTTTCTCTCAATAACAGAAACCCTGAGGCTCCTATGAGAGAGGCACTGAGAAGGCGCACTAGTACTATGCATTTACCAAACATTGTGTCACTCCACTTGGAGAAGAGTGCATCGAACATGAATTTCAATTCCATCTCTATAATTTTGAATGCTTTGTCTCCACCAAGCTTAAGCTAGAAAGCTCTTGTATTTGGCCAATCCCTTTAATCAAAAAACAAACGTGCAAACCTTCGCTTATACATTTTGAACAACGCATGGGAAAGGTAGAGATATTCATCCCTGCCATTATCTTCCCTATCATTAATCATATCCTTAATAGTTACTATATTATCAATGACATCCTTAAAAGTTACTATATTAGCAGCGTTTTTGACATCTTCGATAGTTGCTATCCCTCTTCTTTTCAATGAAGACTACTTTCGCGCTGCTTCTATATCTCTTACTTCCACTGAAGACGCCAAGGGCTCTTTTTCTCTCATCCTCTCCAATTGATCCTCACCCATAATGACATAGCCACGCTCTTGTACAACATTTCTATTTTCATATAGTTGCAAACTGGCAAACTTGACCTAACAATTTGAGAATTGCTACTATACCACAAAGCAAGGGTTCGTTCTCCTATACTTAATATTCCCTACAACTAGTAGAAGAATAGCAAAAAACAATCCGTTGTCTTCCAATGTTGATGAATACATAACATACACTACCACTGAAACTTGATAAACCATATTGAATCCATGTCTCAACCATAGCTCATTGTCGATCAAGGAATAGACAGTTATGGCATCAGGTTCTCTCAAACGGAGCAGTAACACTAGAGCCCATATTCCATATATCTCACTATAAATGCTATGCATCATGGTTCCAAGTGCAGCTATGGCCACTGCATCCACAGAAATGTAAGCTCCTCATACCCCAAAATGAAAAAGGGCCCTTGAACTATGATATTTGTGCTCACCAAGAACAACCAAAACAAGTTGCAACATCATGCTAATGAGTACTAGAATCCATACTAACCATCTCACTAGATTCTGCAGCAAATAATCTTGGATTACACTCGACAACAATAGAATTCTTACCGACCATTCCACTAGATTCCACAAAAAATAATCTTGCATGATAGTCGATAGCGAATGACTTCCTAAATCCATGGCCCCCTAAACAAGAATAGCCAAGATAGCTCAAAAGCTAAAAAACCAAAACAAACACACTCTCACCTTATGTGGAGATTATTTGATTAAAATTATGAATTGTTCTCCTATAAAACTATAAATGACATCTTTAACATTCACAGACATCTCAACAAAATAATTAATTATTTGTTCTCCTCTAAAATTATAAATAATGTTTTTAACATTCATGGATATCTCAATAAAATAATTAAATTAAAATAAATAAACAATTTTGAACATCGTAAATTGGGGTACCTTAAAATCTTTTAGTATGAACTAGTAGAATTGTCTTTGAAAAACAACTTAATTTCCTATCATTATGGATAATGTCTTCATTCATGGTGCATTTTCCCCTCGAACAAAAGGGACGCCTTTAAATTTTCATATATAATAAAATAGTTTCAAAACCTTGGGAAAAAAACATCATAGCCAAGTGAGTTAGGGGTGAATCAATAACTTCTTCAAAAGATGTTTAGAAGTTTTGGATAAATTCATTGACACCAACCTCATTTATTTGTGAAATCGTTTCATCCATAAATGTGTCTTGTTCCTCATCTTGAGAGTGGCTATCATTAGTGACATCCATTGGTTCTTCAAAAATATTAGGAACTAGAAGCGGCCTTTCATCAAAAATCAATTGAAATGATCAATAATAATGTATTAAATAATATGCATATTTATTTATTATAAGAATAATAATCTGTTAATTATAGTGTACCTCTTCTATATAAATTCCATAGTTCAATATATGGATACCAACAAGTCGCCGCTTCTTTAGTTTCCTATTTTGACACCTTTTGCAAGTGCAATATATCATTTCATTGAAGTATTCATCTATCTCTGGAACAGGTCTTACTGTCCATTCATCTGAATATTCAGATGAATGGTGATGTGTTATTTTCCTGAATGCACCATGTACTATCAACAATAAGAGTACAACTTTTAACTCAATTATTATTTCATTTTGAAGAGAACATGACTCTTAGGTGCATGATATATTACAGTTTAAGAAATTTGAAACTTTGAAAATGTGGCTTTAAGGTGAGATACACAAAAATGAAAAAGTTTGTCTTTTTTTATATAATCTATGGGATTTTAAGTGCATTTTCTTGTTCTTGGATTACCCTTTTTTGGACATTTGCAATGTGGATGCGTAGCACTAACATTGGGGGTTGAAGAAATTTTGTTCTTATAGTAGTACCATGTGACACCTACACCAAAGATACATAGGTTGTATTGAGGCAAATGTAGGGTAAAGACCAACAAGAATAATGTAATATGGATGCTAGTGTGTCCATTTGGTAGTTTGAGATAATATATTATAACAATTTGTATCATTGTTTAACACAATCCTATAGCAAAAACATGATACTATATTTCGAGATTTGTCTCATCATATGATCATGACTAAACATCTTTGCAACATGTTTCTCTTTGAAATCTCTCACTCAACCTTTATGTCATGAGTTGCTTGACTCCATAGCCCATTAGTGAAGACCATCATTTACTTAAACCAAAGTAAGTAATCTAGTTTTAAAATTGCACTATTATCATAACACTCCAAAGGTTAATTAATTGTCCTCATTACGTTGTACCCCTAGTGTAGTAGTATAGTAATAACTTTTCAAGGTATTTGCTAATTTGGAGGGTTTTATTGATGTCACAAAGGAGTTCCATAAATCGTGTAAATTACTCTAAAACATGTTTTTTCATCACTAACTAGTCCAATCTTTTGGTCATAAAAATGATATGAAATATTACACTATGTGCTACCTATTAAATCCTAGGTTAGTGTTTCATTTTATTAAAATGATACTGCAAGTACCAAAAACTACTACATAAATATTCGGTTTGCCATTTTGTATAGACACCAAGAAAATAGCTTAATAGAAAGCTTCAAAGAAAAGTGTGTGGATGCTAGTTAGGATCATTATATAAATAGTTGTTAAAATGTATGAAAACATGTATCCCAAAAAAAAATCACAAAATTATTCTAAAATATAGCTTGAGCAATTAAAAAAAATGAAGATTCAATTAAAACTTACATAGAGATTGATTATGAACTGCTGACGTAGAATAACCTGAAATGCATGGATTTAAATTAATTATAGCATGAGTAGCAAACCAAACCTGCACCTAAACCCCATACTCAAATATACAAAATATGATAAGAATTTTACAGCATAATTCAATCACTAAACAAATATAGAGATTTCCGATTGATTGAAGAATTTGTATTATCTGCAAATCATCAACTATTATAATATTTGAAAAGTGAAGGTCGCTTGAATCAAAGGCGTGAGATTGGTACAATTTTTATAATTTTAATTTTTTATTAACATATTAGATGTGTGAAGAAATGTTGAATAAGAATACCCTCTGATAGTCTTTTAAGAGTTTAGTGTCACCTTGAACAAAGATGTAGTACCTGATAGGGATTTCTAAAGTTATTTTTCGTACAAGAACTTGTTGTAACAAGTAACAATATAGTATATTCTCTTTTTCTTGCACTTTAACTGTGAATGAACAAGTGGTGAATGAGGAGTTTGCAAATATAGGACGTGATCACAGTCATCAATGTTGCATTAC
>VDFB02173362.1:0-18862 GCA_007258455.2 Sequoia sempervirens | reverse complement strand
AATCCTTCTTCTCATATTATATTTGAGAGTTTATCTTTATACTGTTATATGAGAACTTAGAGTCACCACCCAAAATTTTGGGAAATAGGAAGTGATTTCACTTCGACTTGGTACTTGTAATTTTACAAAAGACCTTGAACATAACTCAACAT
The DNA here is from genome assembly GCA_007258455.2 of Sequoia sempervirens. Classification (NCBI taxonomy): domain Eukaryota; kingdom Viridiplantae; phylum Streptophyta; class Pinopsida; order Cupressales; family Cupressaceae; genus Sequoia; species Sequoia sempervirens. Next base: position 18,710 of record VDFB02173362.1, on the reverse strand, counting down.
AAAGTGACAGTAACCATGACTTGACGTATAAGACCGAACATGGCTTTTGTGGTACAATTTTAAACCAATTATTCTTCAACAATGAAGAATTATTTAATACTTGACTCTAACTATACCATATTTGAACTAGAGACTTTGGACCTATCAAATCTCTAGCAGAGTTGCCAATCTATTAGCTATTTTCAAGAAAAAGTTGATCTTCAGAATTACCTATGGACTTTTCCATTTCCAATATTTAGTAATCTAAAGGGATTGGCCAACAAACGAGTAAAAGCTACAAAACTTTCACTCTTGCACTTTGGGCTCTGTGAAACCCAAGAGGGTGATCTCACAATGTATACTCAAGAATTTATATGACCAACATTTAAATACATTGTAAACAATAGACAACTCTCATATGACTACTCAAAAACGTAGTTTATCAAAAAGGTTGACCTGGTTCTTTTAACAATACCCTACACTTAGAGCATGAGAATAATGAAAATCATCACAAAATAACTACAATGGTACTCATTCAAAAGTTTGAAATAAAGAGTGATTTGTTGATGAATCAACCCAAAAAACTAAATTATGAAAACTTTGCTTGAACCAATGCCTTATCCTAAACACGAATTCATTTGTAACCTATGTAGCCTGATGACAATTCTTACATATAGAAATATATAGGCTTCAAGAACACTACATTACAACATTTCCACGTAACATTCTTGACCACCACTTCTTAAAGATATCCTAGCATATAATTCTTATGAGTTAGCAAATTTCATTCAAACATTTACATTAATCCCTTGAATTAACAAGCAAGAATAAAATAAACATCCATTAGAAATTAAATGGAGACAAAAAATCCTTGATTATATATATCATTCTTAACTCATAGAACAATTCTGAGAGGGAGAAAAATGGCCATGAGATTAGCATCATTTTTGCTATTATATTTGCTATATTTTTTATCAAATTACATATGTAACAACAGGGCGCTCAAAACCTAAGACAAAACTCAAATATGCTTTCGATATTCCTTTTACAATTCAACTGTTTCAATTGCAATACAACTAAAACCAACAATTTTTGTTTATTCTATGTGTACTTCTCTTGCACTCTTAGGTTTTCACCTAAAGGAGATAGATAGACCAAAAACTATGGTGGTTCACTCAAACTAAGGTATGTATGATTTAATTATGACTAAATGCAACTAGATGATAAAATTGACTAATTATTAATGCAAAAATAATGAAATATGCAATGTTTGAAAACATAGTGTGATAAGCAGAAATGAACTAGAAACATAAACAAATGCAAACATGGCGAATGAGGTAGACAAAGTGCACTTGGGAGATGAAAAGGCGTCTTTGGAAGATTTTTGGAATCTAGAAGAATTCACTATTGATGACCCGGTGGGTCCATTCACCACTAATGAGGAATCAATCTCGCTTCTAGTTAAATGACTTGGCTTGGTTTCTGGATGTTAGGAACTGAATAATGATATAATCAAAATTTTGAGCCTAAAGGTGGGACTCATTTGCCACTTATGGCGAATCGGTCCTCCTCCAAAATTATACAAATTCAAGGGTCAATTTTGTAGGTCCAGATCTGCACTTGTCTTCTTGTCAAGTTGACAGAGTCAAATCTACAGAAAACGAGTTGAATGTTGTCTCCAAGCGTGAATTAGGGTTTAGTTGACTTGAATCACTTTGATGACTTATTGACCACTTTCCAACACCTATTTCTTTGACAAATCTGTCTATAAGACCCACAAACATGTACATGCAAAGAGGGGGGAAATGGTTAAGGGTTAGAGTATAGGGATTTTCCTTGGTCAAATTCCACTTTGGTAATCAAACCCTTGATAAAGAAATGAAATGAAGAAGGAAATGATGAATAACAACATTCAAAAATGTCCTAACTCACCAAAACCTTATTGTTGAAGTCTGAAGATATGTCAATGGTTGCTCCAAGATGCTTGATAATTGCTTGATTGAAGGATGCAATAATGCTTGAATGAATGTATGAGATGATTAAGTGAATATGATGAATGGGGGTTAAAATGGATGGAAAAACACTTATTTATACACACTTATGCCCTAACAACCAAAAAATACATCACAGGCCAACATAAGGTCTTAATGAATAAAATCCCAAAGAAATTTGAACTTATTTGGAATTTTGTGCCAAGAGGCACTCATTCGCTACCCATGGAAAATGGGTCCCACTCTAGGCTTGCAAGTGGGTGTCACAAATTAAGTTGTATTTAATGTTGTTTGTTGGGTTTGTATTCAAAAATACACTTAAATAAGGCCTATAAGTGAATAAAAGGGCCAAATAAAGCATAAGAAAGGTGTAAATAGTGGTGACAAGCCTAGAAAAGCATGAAATCTTGTTACAAGACTTTACAACACTTTAAAATATGGACTTCATAAAGGATAAAAGGGAATATTTAGATGAATTATAATAAGAAGAGTCTAGAAAATTAGAAATGTGTTACAACACTTCACAACACTTCTTCACAACGATATCATAATTTGAATAACATTCAAGACCTAATGTGAATGCATAAGCCATACGTAACATTATATAAAAGAAAATAGGTCAAGCATCACAGAAAAGACCTAAATAACCATAAAAATTCCCCAATGATCCACTTTTCTATGGTACAACAAACCCTACTTTTGGCCTTGAATTTATTCTTATATAAATTAAGGAGCAAAACAAGCCTTAGGCCAAAAAGTACACATGTTATTACCTTCCTAGACTGCTACAACATATATTCCACTTTCAATTATCTCTACATTCTAAGGTGATGGGAAACATGTATGAGGCAAAAGTAATCCTCATTCATCATTGGAGATTCAGTCCCACCATTCAAAAGGAATCTTCAAATAGTTTCCTAAAAAATTGTGCCCACACACAAAAAGTGAAAATGAAAGAAAGCATGAAAGAAATAGAAAGGAAAGGACAAATAATGTCCACGTCTACAAACCCGTCATCAATTCAAATTGCTGAAAATGCACTATATTTTTATATACTTTAGCAAAAGCCTAATCTATATTAAATCTAGGCTATGCAGTTCATTTTCACCTATCCATTACTCATCATGATTGCATACTTCAAAATCAAAAATTTCAAATCATCACCCCACCATTTTGAATCAATCCACTAGCCCATCCAAGTATCTATTTCTCCATGCCAGGAATTCCTCTTCAGTAGGCCAGTTGAAATTCATGACATCACGATCCTTTTCTCTATAAGGAAAATACTTGGTAACAATTTGATTGGCCTCCTTATCAAATTATGACAAGAAAATCTCTACATGAGCCAACATGTCCATATTTCTTTTTAGTGTACCCATATCATGCCCCAGACAAATCAAAGCAGCTTGTTTTGAACTAACATCATTGGTTTCGTTTCTTCATTCATGTAAAGTCTTGATGCTACTATCATCCCTTACAATTAGTGGGAGAAGACCATGATGTGACTCATGAAAATTCTTAACCAATTCCCTTTTCTTGGCCTCTAAAGGCTCAAAACTTCCTTTGTATCCCTTAATTTCACTTACAAGAGTAACAGTGGGCTTAAACTTCTCAGAGGGGTTAGCATCCTTATTAGCTCTAATAGACATCATTCTCAACTCTTGGAATCTAGGGATCCATGTCTCCATGAGTGGAATAATCCTTTCCCTATCATTATCAAAATTATTTATAGTAGCCATCAGGGAGGAATAGCTATTATGAATGCTATTCAATCTATTATTTACTCCTTAGTTTAGATGCTCCAAGACTACAATGACAATCTTCATATTGCTGTTAAAAACCTCCCTATCATGATTGTCACATTTTTCTTTATACTCATTTAGTTGCTTGAGCAATTCCTCCTTGCTGATATCTTCCTCATCCTTTGGTATTTATAAAATTCTAGGCTTTATTATTGAAATGGGCACACTTCCCATATTGTAGGGCATAATTTCCCATGAGGAACTTGCTTCTGAGGTAAATTCAGGGAATGCGGCTTCTTTTGAAGTGGTAGGGGAGTTAGTACCAGTCTACTCTTGCTTTCCTAGTTGCATAATTTTCAACTTCTCCTCTAACAATGCTACTTTTGTTTATAACTGCATCTTTTGTTGTTGAAGCCTTCCATAGTCAACTAGCAAATTATTGTGCTTTGTCTTGAACTTTTCTTTTTCTGTAGTCATTGATTCCAATGTGGCTCTTGTGAGCTGGGTAACATGTATTGACATTTTCTGCCTTTAGAGCTAATGTTTACACCATTTTATTATCGCCTCCATTATTTGAAAATGCAAAGGACAAGCAAACCATTATCTTCTATATTCATCTTATTAGAATATTTATTCCTAGAGCTATAATGTTCAAATAAAAAATGATCCAAATACAATTTCCCTCAAAAGATGAATATCACGAAGAGCTAAGACTCAATCCACAAAACAAATAGCCACCATAGTTTCATTTTTCAAGTATAAAATCATTGTGAAATATACCCAATAAGATTGATAATCTTGGAATATCTAATGATTTATTTCCAACCAAATTAGAAAAAATAAAGATACTACCAATATCTCATACCCAAAAATAAAGAGATAGAAGTAATAGGACATCTTGAACTAGCCCAAAATTTAGATGGAGAAGTAGCATGAATTAGAGGCTAGTTGTAGATGTGTCATCACTACCCCTAATATTTTTGAAGAACCAATGGATATCATTGATGATAGCCACTCTCAAGATGATGAACAAAACACATTTATGGATGAAACCATTTCACGGATAAATGAGGTTGATATCAATGAATTTATCCAAGACTTCTACAAATTTTTTGAAGAAGTTATTGATTCACCCTTAGCTCAGTTAGCTATGACGCCTTTTTTCCCAAGGTTTCGAAAGTATTTTATCATATAAGAAAATTTAGAAGCATTCATTTTGTTTGAGGGGAAAAAACACCATGAGTGAAGGCATTATCAATAATGATAGGAAATTAAGTTGTCTTTTAAAGGCGATTCTACCAGTTCATACTAAGAGATTTTAAGGTACTCCAATTTAGGATGTTCAAAATTGTTTATTTATTTTATTTTAATTATTTTGTTGAGATGTCCGTGAATGTTAAAGACGTCATTTATAATTTTATAGGAGAACAAATAATTAATTATTTTGTTGAGATGTCTGTGAATGTTAAAGATGTCATTTATAATTTTATAGGAGAACAATTCATAATTTTAATCAAATAATCTCCACATAAGGTGAGAGTGTGTTTGTTTTGGTTTTTTAGCTTTTGAGCTATCTTGGCTATTCTTGTTTAGGGGGCCATGGATTTAGGAAGTCATTCGCTATTGACTATCATGCAAGATTATTTTTTGTGGAATCTAGTGGAATGGTCGGTAAGAATTCTATGTTGTCGAGTGTAATCCAAGATTATTTGCTGCAGAATCTAGTGAGATGGTTAGTATGGATTCTAGTACTCATTAGCATGATGTTGCAACTTGTTTTGGTTGTTCTTGGTGAGCACAAATATCATAGTTCAAGGGCCCTTTTTCATTTTGGGGTATGAGGAGCTTACATTTCTGTGGATGCAGTGGCCATAGCTGCACTTGGAACCATGATGCATAGCATTTATAGTGAGATATATGGAATATGGGCTCTAGTGTTACTGCTCCGTTTGAGAGAACCTGATGCCATAACTGTCTATTCCTTGATCGACAATGAGCTATGGTTGAGACATGGATTCAATATGGTTTATCAAGTTTCAGTGGTAGTGTATGTTATGTATTCATCAACATTGGAAGACAACGAATTGTTTTTTGCTATTCTTCTACTAGTTGTAGGGAACATTAAGTATAGGAGAACGAACCCTCGCTTTGTGGTATAGTAGCAATTCTCAAATTGTTAGGTCAAGTTTGCCAGTTTGCAACTATATGAAAATAGAAATGTTGTACAAGAGCGTGGCTATGTCGTTATGGGTGAGGATCAATTGGAGAGGATGAGAGAAAAAGAGCCCTTGGCGTCTTCAGTGGAAGTAAGAGATATAGAAGCAGCGCGAAAGTCGTCTTCACTGAAAAGAAGAGGGATAGCAACTATTGAAGATGTCAAGAACGCTGCTAATATAGTAACTTTTAAGGATGTCATTGATAATATAGTAACTATTAAGGATATGATTAATGATAGGGAAGATAATGGCAGGGATGAATATCTCTACCTTTCCCATGCGTTGTTCAAAATGTATAAGCGAAGGTTTGCACGTTTGTTTTTTGATTAAGGGATTGGCCAAATACAAGAGCTTTCTAGCTTAAGCTTGGTGGAGACAAAGCATTCAAAATTATAGAGATGGAATTGAAATTCATGTTCGATGCACTCTTCTCCAAGTGGAGTGACACAATGTTTGGTAAATGCATAGTACTAGTGCGCCTTCTCAGTGCCTCTCTCATAGGAGCCTCAGGGTTTCTGTTATTGAGAGAAAGAGAATACAGAGAAGCACAACTGGAAGATGACATTCTTTGTGATTTCGATGGTGCTTGTGGTGGAGGTATTTCAATTGTGGCGAGTTATGATACTGGACAAGGGTCCACTTAATTTGCTTCTATGTTATAACTCTTAAGTGTCACAAAAACTCCAGATTGAAGGTGATAAAGACTGCTTCTATGTTATAGCTTATGCGGCTCCTATGAGAGAGGTGTTGAGAAGGCGCACTAGTACTCCGTATTTACCGAATGTTGTGTCGATCCACTTGGAGAAGAGCGCATTGAGCATGAATTTCAATTCCATCTCTATAATTTTGAATGCTTTGTCTCCACCAAGCTTAAGCTAGAAAGCTCTTGTATCTGACCAATCCCCTTAATCAAAAGACAAATGTGCAAACCTCTGCTTATACATTTTGAACAACACATGGGAAAGACAAAGATCTTCATCCCTATCATTAATCACATCTTAATAGTTACTATATTATCAGTGACATCCTTAAAAGTTACTATATTAGCAGCGTTCTTGACATCTTCAATAGTGTCTATCCCTTTTCTTTTCAGTGAAGACACCTTTCGCGCTACTTCTATATCTCTTCCTTCCACTAAAGATGCCAAGGGCTCTTTTTCTCTCATCCTCTACAATTGATCCTCTCCCATAATGACATAGCCACGCTCTTGTACAACATTTTATTTTCATATAGTTGCAAATTCACAAACTTGACCTAAACAATTTGAGAATTGCTACTATACCACAAAGCAAGGGTCTATTCTCCATACTTAATGTCCCTGCAACTAGTAGAAGAATAGCAGAAACCAATTCATGGCCTTCCAATGCTGATGAATACATAAGATACATTGCCACTGAAACTTGATAAACCATATTGAATCCATATCTCAAACATAGCTCATTGTCGGTCAAAGAATAAACAATTATGGCATCAGGTCCTCCCAAATGGAAAAGTAACACTAGAGCCCATATTTCATATATCTCACTTTGAGTGTTATGCATCATGGTTCTAAGTGCAGCTATGGCCACTGCATCCATAGAAATGTAAACTCCCCATACCAAAAAATGTTAAAAAACTCTTGAACTATGATATATACGTGCACCAAGAACAACCAAAAAAAGCTACAACATCATGCTAATGATTACTATAATCCATGCTAACCATCTCACTGGATTCCACAACAAATAATTTTGCATTACACTCGAAACACTAGAATCCTTACCGACCATTCCACTAGATTCCATAGAAAATAATCTTGCATGATAGTCGATAGTGAATGACTTCTGAATCCATGGCCTCGTAAACAAGAATAGCCAAGATAGCTCAAAAGCTAAAAGACGAAAGCAAGCACGATCTCACCTTCTGTGGAGATTGTTTGATTAAAATTATTATTTGTTCTCTTATTAAATTATAAATGACATCTTTAACATTCATGCACATTACAACAAAATAAGTAATTATTTGTTTTGCTATAAAATTATAAATGATGTTTTTAACATTCATGGATATCTCAACAAAATAATTAAATTAAAATAAATAAACAATTTTGAACATCGTAAATTGGGGTACCTTAAAATCTTTTAGTATGAACTAGTAGAATTGTCTTTGAAAGACAACTTAATTTCCTATCATTATGGATAATGTCTTCATTCATGGTGCATTTTCCCCTTGAACAAAAGGGACGCCTTTAAATTTTCATATATAATAAAATAGTTTCGAAACTTTGGGAAAAAATGCATCATAGCCAAGTGAGTTAGGGGTGAATCAATAACTTCTTCAAAAAATGTTTAGAAGTTTTGGATAAATTCATTGACACCAACCTCATTTATTTGTGAAATCGTTTCATCCATAAATGTGTCTTGTTCCTCATCTTGAGAGTGGCTATCATTAGTGACATCCATTGGTTCTTCAAAAATATTAGGAACTAGAAGCGGCCTTTCATCAAAAATCAATTGAAATGATCAATAATAATGTATAAATAATATGCATATTTATTTATTATAAGAGTAATAATCTGTTAATTATAGTGTACCTCTTCTATATAAATTCCATAGTTTAATCTATGGATACCAACAAGTCGCCGCTTCTTTAGTTTCCTATTTTGACACCTTTTGCAAGTGCAATATATCATTTCATTGAAGTATTCATCTATCCCTGGAACAAGTCTTATTGTCCATTCATCTGAATATTCAGATGAATGATGATGTGTTATTTTCTTGAATGCACCATGTACTATCAACAATAAGAGTACAACTTTTAACTCAATTATTATTTCATTTTGAAGAGAACATGACTCTTAGGTGCATGATATATTACAGTTTAAGAAATTTGAAACTTTGAAAATGTGGCTTTAAGGTGAGATACACAAAAATGAAAAAGTTTGTCTTTTTTTATATAATCTATGGGATTTTAAGTGCATTTTCTTGTTCTTGGATTACCCTTTTTTGGACATTTGCAATGTGGATGCGTAGCACTAACATTGGGGGTTGAAGAAATTTTGTTCTTATAGTAGTACCATGTGACACCTACACCAAAGATACATAGGTTGTATTGAGGCAAATGTAGGGTAAAGACCAACAAGAATAATGTAATATGGATGCTAGTGTGTCCATTTGGTAGTTTGAGATAATATATTATAACAATTTGTATCATTGTTTAACACAATCCTATAGCAAAAACATGATACTATATTTCGAGATTTGTCTCATCATATGATCATGACTAAACATCTTTGCAACAGGTTTCTCTTTGAAATCTCTCACTCAACCCTTATGTCATGAGTTGCTTGACTCCATAGCCCATTAGTGAAGACCATCATTTACTTAAACCAAAGTAAGTAATCTAGTTTTAAAATTGCACTATTATCATAACACTCCAAAGGTTAATTAATTGTCCTCATTACGTTGTACCCCTAGTGTAGTAGTATAGTAATAACTTTTCAAGGTATTTGCTAATTTGGAGGGTTTTATTGATGTCACAAAGGAGTTCCATAAATCGTGTAAATTACTCTAAAACATGTTTTTTCATCACTAACTAGTCCAATCTTTTGGTCATAAAAATGATATGAAATATTACACTATGTGCTACCTATTAAATCCTAGGTTAGTGTTTCATTTTATTAAAATGATACTGCAAGTACCAAAAACTACTACATAAATATTCGGTTTGCCATTTTGTATAGACACCAAGAAAATAGCTTAATAGAAAGCTTCAAAGAAAAGTGTGTGGATGCTAGTTAGGATCATTATATAAATAGTTGTTAAAATGTATGAAAACATGTATCCCAAAAAAAAATCACAAAATTATTCTAAAATATAGCTTGAGCAATTAAAAAAAATGAAGATTCAATTAAAACTTACATAGAGATTGATTATGAACTGCTGACGTAGAATAACCTGAAATGCATGGATTTAAATTAATTATAGCATGAGTAGCAAACCAAACCTGCACCTAAACCCCATACTCAAATATACAAAATATGATAAGAATTTTACAGCATAATTCAATCACTAAACAAATATAGAGATTTCCGATTGACTGAAGAATTTGTATTATCTGCAAACCATCAACTATTATAATATTTGAAAAGTGAAGGTCGCTTGAATCAAAGGCGTGAGATTGGTACAATTTTTATAATTTTAATTTTTTATTAACATATTAGATGTGTGAAGAAATGTTGAATAAGAATACCCTCTGACAGTCTTTTAAGAGTTTAGTGTCACCTTGAACAAAGATGTAGTACTTGATAGGGATTTCTAAAGTTATTTTTCGTACAAGAACTTGTTGTAACAAGTAACAATATAGTATATTCTCCTTTTCTTGCACTTTAACTGTGAATGAACAAGTGGTGAATGAGGAGTTTGCAAATATAGGACGTGATCACAGTCATCAATGTTGCATTACAGTTAAGTGAATAGATCACAATCAAGGTAAAGTGTCATAATAATGCTATATGATTGTCATGAAGTCCTTCTAGTTTACAAAGGTTGTAAGAAAAGTAGGCTATGCAGGTGGTTTAATAACATGCAAGGTCAGTGATGTTCATAGAGGATAGAGTATATGAAGGTTCATAGAGGATAGAATATATGAAGGTTAGAAACAGGAATATGCATGATAGTCCTATGTAGACAAGTAACTTAGAGCCATGCATCCATGAATCACAGAGTTAACTAACCTCAAATGCACTCACTCTACTGTAAAGAGGACCTTTGATTAGTGATTTTAACTGAAAATGTGGCCTTGTCAACAAGTTAGCAGTGTCCTTGAATGAGATTTATGATAGTAAAATGCAAGAACTGTGCTTCATGACTATAATGTCAACAGTCTCTATGACTGTAATTAGGAATTTGCTCACAGTGATTGGTGACTTTAATCTATTGATAGTTCTAGGGGCAACAATTATATGCAGTCATAGAGACAATCAAGACAAGACACAATCCATGTGGCAACAATGAGTTGAAGGACAATACTAAAGAGTAAAGAGGCAGTCACATATAATGTACAGTAAAAGGTGACAGTCATACTTATGAATGTGATAGCAATGTGACCAAAGGACATCAAGCTGGTTCAAAAAATAGTCATGTAAGTGAAGGGACAGTGAAGTTCATTCAAACCAAGTGCATGACAGTTTGTGAAGGAATAAATACAAAGGGACAGTTAAGATGAAGGATCTCATATGACAATCACTTTAATCTTCCAAGTAATTCTTGCTTGTCACTTTGAAGAGTACAGTGACAGAGCCATTAGAGGACAGTAGTTGGAGTTTGAAAGTAGAGAGAAAATGAAGATAAAGGTTAAAGTGACAATGATAAAGGTATAAAAAATGTCTAGAGAATAGTTTTTTTTCGTAACCAAAGGACAACTCACTAGGTTTTTGAAGATATGGGAGGTGACTGTGAGTGGCTAAGATAAAGGACAAGTTACTTCATCACTGTCACTCATGCACAGAGGCAGTGATATGTATTACAGTGAGTAATAGTGTTTTCAAGGACAAACCTCAGTGAAGGATAGACTATGATAATAGTTGACCAGATAACAATAAGGTCTCTCTTTAAATGTAGATTTTAGACAAAGGATAGTCATAGGGTAGCTTGATACAAAAATAGTGGTTTTTATGTGGAAAAGGGTAGAACTACTGTGCATTCAAGAAGGATAGTCCATGTCATAATTATCAATCATGCCATTCTTGAGCTATGAAAAGGCAGTAAGAGGAGATAGGTCTAAAGGCAGGGAGGACAAATGAGAAAGAATATTTTATTCAAAGGGACAAGTAGGATTGAGGTCAAAGATTAAATGCATATTCATTGAGCCTAAGGACTTTGCAAACAATGTAAGTGACCCAAAGATGCAAAAGGGACAACCACATAACATGAAGCAAGACAAGACAGTCTTATGATTGTAGTGAGGAGCAGGGGCAATCCTTTGTAGGATGATAACTCAATATAAATCATGCATAAAGGTATCTTGCAACAACATGATAATGCTCATGGATTGTCAAAAGATAAAAGTCAACATGGAGACTCCGACTTAAGGAAAGACAGTGACATTTCAAAGGATGACAACCTTTGCCATGAAAAAAATTACACTGAAGACAAGCATGGCAATGTGCAAGGCATATAAGTGACAGTCAAATCCATGAAGATGGCAGTAATTAGCATAAAAGGGTAGTTTTCAAAGGGTTTCATCAATGATTAGGTTGAAAAGGGAAAATAACTTCAATGATGAAAACATGTTCAAAGGTATAAATAAGAATATAGAGGCAGATAAAGTTCAAAGTAGGGGACAAGTCTATTGAAAAGTTGGCAATGTATAAATGAGTATTACTCATTAATGGGAACTATCATATCAATGCTCATCTCAAGGAAAATATAACTTCAAAACTTCTATAGACCTGAGGCAGTTTAAGCAACCAAAGACGAATTTGAATAAATGGTGTGAAGATATGTGACAACACATAATGATTAAGACTATGAAGAGAAGATCCATCAAAAGGCAGTTGCAATAGTGAAAAGACAAAGCTAAAAGGAGTTACATCATTGTAATGGATAGTCAATTCAATGAAGAGGACTGTCATATGCTTGGAACATAAAAGACAGCCATGGGAGGTAGCACTATCAATGCAAAAAATACTTCATGCAATATGAAGGGTAAGTTTTAGGTGACAATCTTGTGGTAAAAGACAAACCCATGTACAATGAAAGACATGAATATCAATGGTAAAAGGAAGATGAGAGCATCTTAGTGCATGACCCAACATGACAATTTTGTTAATGGGCAGAGTAGAAAGACAGTCACCAAGGGTAAATAGTAGTTACATGACAACCATCATTCAAAAAGAGAACTTAATAACAACATAAAGGATGTAAGGCATAGTATGGGAAAACCATACTTTGAGAACAATGACAACAATCATGATATGACTTCAAGTTAAGTCATAGCAGTCCTTGGTAATAAAAAATGGAGAAGGTATAAGGATCAACAATAAGGAACCAATTAAAGGACAACATGGATAGTAGGTGCAACATTTCAAGGAGACAGTCATATTGAAAGGAGATCAAGATGCCATGAAAAAACATTCGATGAGAGAAACAAGGTCAAAATTGATAGCAAAATAAGACAACAACCTTAATTGCCATAGATTCTTAATCTCACCATAAATTCAAATTATATCATGTCATCAGACTATCGAATATATAACAGAAAATCAACACACCTGATCAGCAAAATGATTGAAAAAAGGTCCATTTTTTATAACTAAATGAAAAATATATTGAGATGAGCCCACTAGCGATCATATCCAAATTGAAAGATGAGTAAGTTCAAGAAATATGATATATCATTTTTCTTGTAATCTCTGTTGCAAATGGCAAAATCATAAACTAAGTAAATAGGTGTCCAATTTCTGCTAATACTATCATTACTAATGTTGACCTTTGTACTTAATCTACAACTACAACTATGAAAAGATTTTTTTTCTTGTAAGCTCTACTCCCAATCACAAAATCAAGAACTACTAATTATAGCTAATTATTATCAGCATGGTGGTTATAGCTAATTATTATCCTTACCAATTATAGCAGAAATGGCTTCATCACCCAGTTGTAGGTTCGGTTGTAGAAATGGCTTCATCATCAAATAATTGAGCAAGCTTTTTGTCGAGCAAAAAAGGGTTCCGATCAAGTTGGTGGAAATATGGCAGAAATGAAGCTTTTTTTGTTCAAAATTATGCTAAAGTTACATCCTGCAGTATAGTTAATGTAATTGTAGAAAGCGATGGTTAAAATGGTATCATTTTATATATGTAAATGCAGTGAACTTTAATGGTTGTGCCTTGGTATATGGAAAAACATAGGCATACTGATCATGGGGGAATTGGGTTTTGAAATGTAATCACTATATATATATATATATGCTTTTTGCCTTTTGCGTAAAATAGAAAAAAAATAAAAAAAAGAAATAAATATTATGACTACTACTATTGATCTGTGTACTTAGTCCACCACAAAAAATATCAAAAATATTTGCTGTGTTTGCTTTCGATATCATATGTTCTGTATGAAAATGCAACACACCGCAATGAAGCAGCAGCCATTCCTTAAATGATTTTCCTGAATTCATTAGATTGCAATAAAGGAATGAAAGAAGCCATTACGTGAAAGAAAATATAATCTATTTCAAGTCTTAAATGATTTCAACATACATACATTTGATCAGGTATTTAAAGCCCTCAAGCACAAATAATCTATGCTGCTGCTATTAATAGTTTGATCTCGGTCTTCCAACTCCCACATACAAATCCTAGCAATCATATAAGAATCAAAACTTAACAAAATCAATATATAAACATTTTCAAAACTTATTCAAAATTCAAAACATGTTTTGACAGCTATTACACCCCTATAAAATTGATTTAGTTTTTGTTTTTATGGCTCTAAATGTTTACTTAATAGTTAATTCATATCACCATTTACAAAAGTCATTAATGCTTCTCAAACAAGTGTTGCAACTGGATCAACTAATTCATTGCTTGCCATATTTGTTCCATTCTCAGCAAAAGGATCATCACATGGAGCATCATGACATGGATCATCTTCACCTTGCACAACGTCTAATGTCATATTATGCAATATACAACAACAATGAATGGTTTTTGGAAGCACTTCCAAATTTGGATGCCTTCCAAATGCACGCTCTACCACAATACGTGTTGATGACAACTTAAAATTGAATTCCCTCTGACTACTGAAAGGTGTAATTAACCATGCCAACAATGGATACCCGCCATCTCCAATAATGTACTCTCATATTTAATGGGCCAATTGACACTGGATGACCATTTAATCTCTGTCCACCTCACACATTTTATGGAAACAAGAATTTCGTAGAAGTCTAGAATCATTTACAGAACCAGGCCACCCTGTAAAAATGTCCATGAAATACATACTAGCATACATATATTAAATATTAATATATATATAAAATACATCAAGAGTTATCATTATTGAGGCTTCTTATCCACAATATCTTCTCCTGAACTTAAATTTCATTCTAAAAATTAAATTAAATTCTAATTTCTAAAATTTATAAAATATTTATTATTTGAAGTTGTTAAACAATTAATTAAACTCCATTGATTATCTATATACAAATGAATTAAATAAAATTACATATTCATTTTAAACCCATTCAACAATTTTATAACTCAGAAGTTTTTAGAATGGACAAGCAAAATTTAGATATAAAACAACCTTTCTATTTTATTTTTCCTTTTGCATGCAAATCATTTCACATTCTAAAAGTAAACTAAATTTAATTTCAAAAGTCAAACATTTGAAGTAGAAAAGCTTTGATTTATATCTTTTAAATAGGTTTAGGAGAAATAAACCTCTACTTCTAAATTTTTAGTTCAATCGAATTTATTGATCTTTAAATTTGAATGAAATCAAGAGAATATTTTGAAAAGCAAGAAAGATAATATCTTCCAAATAGATTTTTAAAAAAGATATAACATCCATTTTTCTCTACTTTTAAATATAATTTGAAATCTATAATAAAAAATCATTGCTATTTGTTAATCAATTACACTTATTTTTATTCAATTTGTTGCATATAAATAAAAACATTATATAAAATTTCTAAAATATTGTACAATACCTAATTAAGGGAGTAGTTCATTAGACAAATAAATTGCAAACTTTAAATTAAAGTCATGAAAAGATTTTAGAGAACTTGTTGTAAGAAGAAAAAAATGTTGCTAAAAAATGAATATAAAGAAGAAAGAAAATTTTGCTTCGGCTTTAATTAAGACCAGATTTATGATCTTTTTCCTCCATGGATTGTACTCTTTCCCTCAAGTGTGATTTATTGGCCGAGCAGTTACCGATAGGCTATATATGGTGTGAGATTTGGCCTGAAACCTGTCTCACGCCATGAAACTAGAAAAGTTTCCCAGAAAACAGCTAATAGTTTCAGTCTGCTGCCTTCAATCTCCGGTAACCTGCGTGAAGTCTCTTTCACCGCCAAAGACTTTATGTCACCGCCACATTTCATTCATATTTATGTATCATTTGTCATAGATTTTAATTTGCTTAATTCAGAGGTTTGAACTCTCTGTGATTCTTTGCTCTTTTGGAGGTTATCATGGGGATTGTTTTCAGAAGCCTCTACAAATCCTTATGATTATCTAAGGTCTAGACAATATGAAGTGGGCAGTAAGTGGGTACTACGCAGTTTAGCAGGACTGATAATAGTAATTTTGGTGATCCGCCATATTTGGAGGCAGAATGAATGTTATCTGGATGAATATTGCTGCTTGAAGCCTCCCGAAGACAAAAAAATGCATACCAAGCTCTGCGAGTATTTCCTTCGACGACATGATAATCTCAAGGAGGAGAATGTTAAATTTTGGCTAAAATTCCTGCTAAAATCTAGTTTGGGAGAAGAAACATATGGCCCAGGATTCATGTTCAAAGAAGATTATTTATTCTCTATGAAAGGTATGGTAATGTAACCACCAGGTTATATTAACTTCTGCAGCAGAGTTTGAATTTTTTTGTTGGTTTCTTAATCTAAAACAATTTTTTTGTAGATTGCATTTGGTTCGCTTTATTTTAACAAAATAACTCATTCGTTAGGGCTTCGTTGACGGGTAGAAACAAATTGTGTAGAATCTTCAGCTACGTCACTTGCCCTGGTTTCAGTCACCTTCTTTGGGATCCTGTAGACGGCCAGATCATTTTTTTCTATTTATTCATATAACTCTCAATGGAGGAAAGGCTTGATAGAGCTTTAGTCCTACGGTAGGTCTAGGAAGGCCAAAAAATGGTGAAAACAAGGTCCCCAGCGCCGTTTAGGAGTTGCCCAGTTGGAAAAGTTGCGCATGGAAGAGCAAGAAAAACAACAGCAACAACAATGGGGTATGGGTTTAATCCCTCACGATCAACTTCATAGGCAGATCAAGGCTACCTTTCAGCCACCTCACCCTTCTCCCACATCTCCCTTTGCTCTGGATTTACCCTCAAGGGATTCAATCATATGCCTTGTAGGTCTTAATGTTAGTGTCCCAGTTCATATGAGTAATAATAATTATGCTCTAGTTGAGTCAAATTCCTGTGTTACCCATGTCTGTGTAGCCCCAGATTCTATTGTGTCAGCTCCTTTTCAGTAGGGTCTGGGTCTGAAATCCATGGATATGCTGCAATCAATCACCGGGAGTTGATGTCGTTTGAGCCCTCTTTGTGGTTATCTGATCCCCCAACAGAGCTGCCAATGGTACATAATGTTATCTGCACTAGGAACGCTCAATTAAAATTAACATTTGAATACTAATTTCTCAAATGAATGTTTCATCATGTGGCGCTGTACAAACGGGGCCCCTTCAAACCAAATTTACTCTGCCAACGCTGGTACTTGGCCAGAGGAAAACAAGGTAATTAAATAAATGATACTTCACCCCATCTGAAATTCATATCTTATTTTTATTCTGAGGAAAACACTGGTTAATTTATTGTTCTTAGCTCAGATGACTCAAGTGATTATCTTTCCATCTCTTTACTTTTATCATGTTGTATTGCCCAATCTTATTTACACTTGTTTCATGTTAAGGTCCATAGTCAATTAAAACAATATGAAACTATTATAAGTTTACTCTTCAGTTTCACATTTCATTCTATTTTCAACTGTGTAACCATCCTTAAAACTATAATTACTAAAAATTATAATTTATGATCTATTACTAACCCTAAAATTCATAACTGTGTTAATTTAGGGTATAACCTTTATGATGTTCTTCCATTTTACTATCAATTTTTATGTGATATCATTACAAGGCATTTGCTGGATTTTGTGCTGGAACTGTAATACCTTAATCTGATCCCATACAACCATACTGTGGTTATCATTTTGAGCTGTTTTAGATATTTTATGGCTCACTACTTTTTACCAGTGCCGATACAGAATTTTTTTCCACCAGTACTCATACGATTTGTTTGTTCCCAGCGCTAATCAGTACTAATATTAATTAAGAACTATGATTACAAGAAACCTTAAATGGAAAAATCTAGAGAACCTTGTGCTAACATTGCTTATACTCAAGGATGGATCCTAATGGGTAGCATGAATCACTATTAAACTATAATAATATAATAATTGGGACCATAATCAATTTTTAATTGATCAAAGAGACAAGATAAATGCTCTAGAGAGAAAAAAATATATAGAGAATAGAATGGAGCCAGATTTTCTCTATATTTAGAAAACTAAAATATGTCAAAATCTATATGCCTTTAAAAATAATATCATCATTGCTTTCCTCCTTGGGATCCTCCTATTGATCACAATTTAGAAGAAAAGAATTTTTAATTGACATCAAAACTCACGAAACACAATTAGGCAAGTCAAACAATTTCTATATTAGATGATATGAAACTAAATGGAGGAAAAATAATGTCCATGGAAGCAAGTAACCTTTCTCTCTTTTGGTGGAGGGGCAGTAGGAGCAACACCACCACTACCAACACCAGGAGCTGCTGCAACAACTACCTATTGTTTTGTTTTTATTATTTTATGTTTTGGGTCTCCTTGTTGGACCCATCATGTGGGCAAAAACTTTAAAAGCAAATGCTTGGAGAATATCAGCTATATAATGGACACAATATCTAGTATGTGGGAGAGATGAGATTTAGTCATGCTTATCTGACCAATGATAATGTGACCTAATTCATTGGATCCTTCAAGACTTCTTC
>VDFB02173360.1:0-24224 GCA_007258455.2 Sequoia sempervirens | reverse complement strand
TTTTCTTGTATGTATATTATATTATTAATTTATTTATATATTATTTGTTCTAATTATATTATATATTATTAAAATAATATAATATTTATATATTATTTATTATACCTGTATTTATATATTACATTATATTATATACTTTATAAATAATATTATATTGAAAAGTAGTTGCAAATAGATTTAACATATTAATATATATTTTTACATTAATATGTTTTATTTTAATATTCTATGGAGTTATTAGACCACGAGTTATTTTGGCTTAGGTTATTATGACCTTGGGTTATTTTGTCCTTGGGTTATTGTGATTGGGTTATTCTGTCCAGGGTTATTTTGGTCGGGTTATTATGTCCTACAATTAGTTGTATTACTTTACCAATTGTTTGAGTTCATTTTGCTAGTGAGACTATAAGATATTGAAATCCACTATTGTTAGTTCTAAAATATTTTTGCTCCATTCAATTGGCACCCTAGAAAAGAAAGAATTATCAAAACAATTAAGATTTGATGCTTTAATTGAATTGTCTTTCTATTTCAAAAAAGGTCATTAGGGCTTACTTATAGATTCCCTCCAACAACATCCAAGCATTTATGCCTTATCTAAATATTTGGATAGAGTTACATGCCTCCCATCTAGCTACTCTACATCTCCATGGGTATCTCATAACATATTCCACCTATAAGAAATGGAGAGTTATGATATCATTTGTTGTTAACACACAATATGAACTTGAATAAAAATAGAATAATAAAAGGAATTTTGTATGCTTTCCTCTACTATAATTTGGGTTTTGTATTTTAATTCATTACTCTTTTTGAGTGCTTGTATTAGATATCTAGAGGTTAGATACAAACCCAACATGGTTCTTATTTTTCTTTTAGATTATTTTGTAGGGAAAATGAACTACCTTTTTAATCCTTAAAGTTGTGAAATACATTATTTTAAGAAAAAAATCTAGAAACACAAATCTCTATGTCCATATTTTCCCATTGCTAGACTTGAAAAATAATATGAAGACTTTAATATAGAATTATCACATATTTGAAGACATAGGATATCCATTCACATGAAGAATTTGAAATCCCAATACAATAGTGTTGAGATCAATAGCGTCATTTTCTCTCCCCAAAAAAATATCTTTTTCACTCCAATATCTTATGTTGTTGCAAGCATAACATATAGTTAATTAGCAAACATAATATAGCAGTGTAGGAGGAGAAGGAGATATAATAAGGAAAAAGGGGTATAGACATACTTGTATATATAATTCAAAATTACTTTTATTTCTTCTTCAAAATGGTTATCAATTCCAATCCCATGTCAGATATAATACTCTTACATTTTTAATGTATTTGTAGAGGCTCATATACTCTATGGCAACCATGACCCACGATCCCTAATGATTGTAACAATGTTACCTAGCAATGAGATAAAAGTAAAGTATTAATTGACCAATTTGACTGCTAAATCTAATAATTATTCCAACATTGTAGAAGATTCTAGATAGTTAAAAATAAATAATATCCAACAAAAACTAGAAATTTGAATGTATTTGACCACTTTTGAGGCTTCAATCAATAGCCCATGCTAATTTGAGGCTTAACACTTCACATAATTGCTTTATTTTCCATCCAAGTCCTCATTGATCTTGAATTCTTTTTGTATGAGTTATGCAATGTTTCAAATTTACCTCATGTTTCCCTCTAGGTCCTTCATCAGATCATATGTAGATGAAGGTTATAGTATTTGTCTTTCAATGTTACCCATTTGTATCCTCAAGCTATATGTAATTATTGTCCAATTGAGGAAAAACTAATATAATATATTGATACTAGTTATGATGATTACATCTTGTTGTTTTCTATGTCCAAACTAGTGTGTGGGTGGAACACATTTTTTTATCTCATCCCCATATTTCTTTTATTTTTTTATTAGTATTTTTTCTTTATTTCTTCCTCTTCATTCTATATTTGCTACAATTTATCATCAATAAATTATTTTATCTATTGTCCTAATGGAGTTAAAGGATCCATAATGATTTGTGGTGACATGTTTATTTAGAGTATTCAAAACATCCCCTACACTATCTCCTATTTTTACTTATTTTTAATATACTCTCTTATGGTTGTGTGTAACACATCTCCTAAATTAAACTTCTTTAATTATGATATGCATGTTAAGAAGTTGTGATTTGAAACTACAAGGTAGGGTGTAACAATCCCTAATCTATCTTTAGGATGAATATAAATATGTACTTGGGAGTAATATAAGGTTTAAATTGGGTTCAAGTTCAATTCCTTTATTATCACTACATATTTGGGGATTGATTGAACCTTGTAACTTATTTGTTATGGTTAGTCATATATGTGTGTGCTATCTTTGAAGAGAATGTTGTTTCCTAATTGAATCATTATGGCATCATTATAATTTTTTGTCAGATTATATAAGAATTTAAACACCCATGGTTTGAATCTAATCACTTAAGTATATGATATAAATTTATGTTTATTTCAACAATTTATATTTAGCTAACTATAAGGCTATGGTTAAAATGCTAGATTTTTGTACATGTAGGCCTAGTTAGGAACTCAAATTGTATACTATGACTACACCTAATTATGAGAAAGTGGTAGCATATCTTGAAAAATATAGTTTTTTGGTCATTTGTACGAAATATAGTTGATATACCACTTAATTGAGAATTTATCCTTATAATTACTAGGGATATTTTAGAGATTATAATATTTTTTCTTGAGTTATATCTTATTTTCTTGGGGTGTTGTGATTATTTTATTCTTTTTTTATTTCTTTATTGGATGTTATTAATATATTTTATTCTTTTTATTTATCATAATCTTGTATTTAACAATGAGTTAGTAAGACCAAGGTAAGGTAGGTTGGGTGTTGGGTTGGGTCATGGGGATACCCCTAAGCCAACAAAAAAAACAATGAGTTAATTAGAAAATATAACACGATGATTGTGTTGTCATATGGAGTGTAACGACCCATGGATATAATCAACAATACATATAAACATAAATATGCATAAATATAAATTTGTCTTAAATAAAGATCAAAATGTGATGCTATTTGAATTCCTTCGTTATTGACCATCGTGGATGGAGTACCAGTTCTAAGCTTAGAAATATCCTTTAAAATCATGGAAAGGGAGGCAGAATAAGTGCACCTCGTTCCTTGTTTGTTTAAAATGAAAAGGTTTTTGATAGGAGAGAAAGAAAAGATGATAGGAAAGTGAAAAATTGTGTGAGATTTACTAGTAAAATGTGCAAAATAATCAAGAGATTTATTTAGGTAATAATTGGATTTGGATTCCATAGTTACATTCTTGTTTGTGTAGTGTCTACCTATTCCTAGCATGGGATGTTAGTGGGAGAATTTTATTTCATATATGTTGAGATGTTAAATGATCATGGTTTGACATTATTATTTTATGTCTTGATTTATGTTTCCTCTATGGTTATTTTATTGTTATTCTTGTTGTCAATGGCACTGAAATGTATATGTGTGATTTGATGCAAAGGCCTTCTAACAAGACTCATCCTAATGAAATCTAGTACTTTTCTTGAGGGGATAGGATAATGGATAAAATTTATTGGCTATGTGCAATGAACCTATGAATAGCCTAGGTATTTCCTTGGAGGATATGGAGTGTACTTAATGTTTCTCAATGGAGAGATTTCAATGATCATTGCAAATTTAGTAGGATCCATCTCTATGTTATGCCTAGAGACAATGAAGCCCAATATCTTACCGAATGCAGCCCCAAAGACTCATTTCTTTGAGTTGAGCATAACTTGTATTCATGTAGCCACCAAAAGATTCTCTGGAGGAGATGTAGGTGTTCATCCCTTCTTTTTTATTTACTCAAGATGGAATCTACATAATATTGCATGATTTAATGTAGCATTTCATGGAATATTACTATCACAACTCTTTGATAGGTAGCCCCAACATTTTTCAACCCAAATGACATGACCTAATGGAAAAAGGCGCACAAAGGAGTATTAAAGTTTATTTTATTCTAGTATTAAGTAGAAATATATATCTAGTTGTAACTAGAAAAGACATCCATGGCTATCAAAATATGCCCTTTATTGGTTTATTTTGTGACTAAAGTTGAGGAGTTTATCATGGATATCAAAAGACACTTTTTTGTAATCATATTGGATTAGATGGAACTATAAATCTTAGTGAGATGTAACATTGAAACATTGCAAGTGGATTCATCTTTTGTGCTATCTCTATGGACTAGAACTTAAACCTACATCATCAAATTAGAAGAAACTTGTGTGGGATATTAATACTAGCCATATCATAGGACCACACCTAGATGGTCACTATTGGCATTGGATGTCTTTGTGACATTTGGACCACACTCTAGGAGATGTAATTCTATGTCTCACCTTGGTCTATATAACGAAGAAGTTCTCTTTTTGTTCTTAACTCATTCTCATTGTAAACTTGTATCCTTTGGTATAATAGCATTATTTTCTCATATTTGATCTCTCATGTGCTTTGACTGTAACTCCTAGATTTTGGGTGGCTACATCTTCAACCAAATATTTCATGGTATAGAGAATTTTATACCAACTCATACATTAAATAATCATGAAAAGGATAATCCTAATAATATTGTAAAATTATGGTTGTCAAGACTTGTGAACACATATTTTCTTTAGAATTGTTTGTTTAAAGACATTTATGCATTCTTATCAATATGTCATGAGATTTTCCTTCCAATTGTTATTCTTCCATATAAAATTATAAATAAATAATCTTTAACGTATGTTTATTGACCATTTCTAAAATGTTTCACATTTTTGTATGTATCATTCATACTATAATTTATATATTTCTTATTTAGTAAGAAATGTGTAATAATTTTGTCTATGATATTTTCAATTGTTGAGAGATAGTTCACTTCTCCTAACAATTTGAGTAATACAATAATTTAATCAAGGAAATTATACTCTCTTGCAAGTACTAATCAGCAAATCAAATATTCCATGTATCATGAAATCAATTTAAATATATGATATCAATATAAAAGGTACATTATCCTAATCTATCATATGTGTTAAAATCACAACCATCATAAATATTCACTATTGCACTAGTTTATTAGTGCACATTGGAACAACCCAAGTAGGAATGAAGTACCTAAAAATATTTGGAGTCATTGATTAAACATACAATTCATAATTTTAATAAATCCAAATTTATACTATGAAATATGATAGGTAAGTACCTAAAAATCTTTGGATTCATCGATTAATTGACAAACCAAGGCTACACTACTTTCAAACTTATTAACTTTCTTCAAAATATCATTTGGGAAATAGGTGTCAATTAAAATCAAGGGAAATAATGTAGCCACATGAACACTAGAAGATATCAAGGAATTATTTAAATACTTACATAAAGTTGGATGATAGTCATTAGTGATCCATTTAGCATCTTAGAATTTTTCCCAAATTAGTGTCTTCCACTACAATATGAGATATGAAATGAAACCATAAATTAATAACATTATTAAATGTTTTTTACGGAATCATAATGCATAAAATTAATATGTATAGATTTGTAAACGTCAACTTGTTAATAAATCACAACCTATAACTTAAATAATCTCTCATCCATTATTGCACACAAGGACCATTTAGCGTTTTAGCCTTAATGGCTATAATCATATATGTTTTATGAGAAAATTGAAGACTAATTTGCATATAGTATGGAATTTGATCCATCATTGGCATATCCCAATTACATATTGAAGTTAGAAAAAATAACTTCATGATATGCAAGTAAACTCAAAATAAAAAGATAAGACACATATTATTATTCAATTTTAAAAAATTATTTTATTTTCAAATTAGGTTATGGTAGTAATAAACTCTACGATAAATAACTTACTTGATCAAAGCCTCCCCAAAGGGTATGAGCTCATCAATTGTATAACTTCATATAACAAGTAAACTAGAAATAAAAAGATAAGACATACATTATTATGATTTAAATTTTTTGTTTTTTGAAGAGGGTACAAGTTGGAGAAAACTTTTATATTGCTAATACCTAATTAAGGTATAACTGACCTTTATAGCTCTTAGTCCTCCAAAAATTGCTTTATGGACACCTAAGATAGAAATTCCAATTTAACTATTCATTTTTCCTACATAATAATATGTTTGCATGGGATTTGGATATAAAATTTAATGAATGGCAGCAACCTATTTTAAATCATGTTCATGTTTAGAAAACTACTAGATTCCCAAAGGAATTGGAGAAAGGAATAAAATAAATAGTAGGAAGGTGGTTATTCCCTAACCACGCTTGAATTTGAGTTGAAGAAGGAGATTCATTGATGTCTTGATTCTTCCATGGTATGTTTCTTCATATATTCTAATTGAACTACATGCAAGTGTATTTTTGTAAATCTTGCTTTTCACTTAAAAATTTGAAGGCAAACACATTTTCTAACTCTCCTATAAAAATGTGGAAACTAATATATAATACTTAATTGCTATCTCTTTTCTATTTTCCAACATTTCTGTTGGAAACCAAATCTTGCTGCCCTTATATTCAAAGAAATGAATAAATGTATATTTAAAAACCAGACTCTTATCACTAATGCTCTTGTCTTTCCAATAGATGGAAATATTTTTTTAAAGGGAGAAATGTTCAATATATTGAAAAGTATATTAACACAACAGATAAATATAATGTATAGAGTATCATTTCAATAGTTCAAAATACCTCGAAAAAAAAAGATTTGTATTCAAAAGGTCAATGCCATCTCCAAACTGACAATGATCTTCATCATGGAAGGTTGAATATATAACAATGTTTTGATATCACTTGTCAGCGAAGCTTCTCAAAGGACGCTGGAGTAACAATAGTGTGCTTAAATCTAACCAATGAAAACAAACAAAGTATTAAAATAAAACCAAGTCAAGAAAACCCAATTTATATGAAAACCAGGTCAACAAGCTCATCGTGTTGAACATAATTCTGAAGTTATGAATTTTTTGTGGGGATAGAAACTTCTTCCTACTACCATCTCGGTATCTTACAGATAAATGCAAGGCAGAAGAAGCATCCAATGGGCCTGCCCCTTCGTACACTGACCCACATTTTAAAATAAGTTCTTTTGTCCTCTTCCAATTCACAAATCAACGTTTTCCTCTTTTCTACTACAGCTTCTCGGGCAAAAAATTCATATCTTGGAAAAAGAAAAGGAAAAAACTTTCAAGCAAAGAAATCAAGGAGAAAATGGAGAGCCAAAGCTCTGGATGGCAGGACTCTTGCATTCTAGATTCAGGGTCATGTGGGTCATTAATGATGTACTCATATAGATGACTATCTATCTTGGAGTACTATCTCAAGAAAGAATCTCTGGGTCTGGTATGTTGAATATTTTTGGAGGCATTACCCTATTTTGTGTTGTGGAGATGGCTCTATTTCGTGTGTTTGCAAAGTCAAGAATTAGTGAAAATGCCATAACTTTTCATTCATCTGTGTGTCGGCAAGGCAAGGGAATTTGCTAGCATGTTTTGCCATCCTCACAAGAAAATGTGTGATTTTGAAGCAGGTTTTTTGCTCCAAATTTTTTTAAAGTAAATTGAGATTGCATTTTCCATTAACAGGGTTGTTAGTTTCGTGATTTTAATCTAATAACATTTCTACGAGGCATTCTACAAGACCACATTTCTTTGAGGCATTTTGTCGAACAATTCACGTGCCTTGGCTATACTCTCACTTTCTGCATACACGTTTACCAGAGCAATAGCAACTACATCGTCTAACAAAATTCCTCTAGCCTTTATTCTTTGATGGATGCCCATACGCTACTCCAAAGCTCTCATTTTGGCACAAGCTGGGAGGATGCCGCTAAAGGTTGTAGAGGCTGGCTTTGCACTTGCCAATTTTTGCTTGAAATGATTGGGAAAGGACTATTTTCCAAAGCTCTCATCTTAGCATTCCATATCATTCTTCATAGTATTTTCATCATGGAGCTTAGCAAAGGATTGGGAAAGGACTATTTTCCACAATACCACCAATCCAATATGAGATAGAGTTTGATTCTTTCTTATGCTTTCACTTAGTTCACTTTATATTTTGTTGTTTTGATTGCATTATGAAGCATGATTCAGTATTTCATAGGAGTTGCTTAGTTTGGTTTTACTTCATTTGCTAATAACTCTAAAGTTTTTTGATATTTGAGGTAAATGCAGATTTAGCAACCACAAAATGGCACGAGAAGGAGGGCCTTTTAATGTGTTAAGACTTTGTTTATCACAGTCATGAGAGAATGTGTTGAATAGTCTACATAATAAATGATTTGAGTGTTTAATAAGTTCTTGTTATTTTATTTTTATGGCTTTCTATGCAATAAAAAATGATCATATTTTGAAAATGCATTAATCTACATGGCTTTAGTTTGTTATCAATCTGTGTTATGCCATATGGATGATAGATAAAGTCATCTGTGCATTAGGTACAGATTTAAAATGCTTTCATAACTAATGTGCTTAGTGCAGATTAATTCCATCTATCTGTTATTTCATTTATAAGTTTAATCAATACTATAGTATTCATGGTCTGGTGGGGTTTTAGTCTTTACACACAGTTTCTAATAACTGTGGAACCAAGTTCTAGTGTTATTTCCTTTAAGGTTCACTTAGCATGAGTAGGTGATCATTCTTCAAGTAATTGAGCATTTTTGTTTAAAACGTCTTCTCAAGATTGAGTATGTCTTTCCTCATTTTAAAATGATTCTGATATAAGTACTATTGTAACACCATTGATAACCATGGTGAGAAAATTATCAATGTGAGTGATTTTAGGTTTATGACATGGGAAAAGAGGTGGAATCTTTTAGGAAAAATCCTGCATAAATTGGCCTTTGTGGAACCTCTGCGACACCACACTCAACAAAAGTTTGATATCCACTATTGTTGGTGCTGTAGGCCATCAACACAGAGGGAGGGATTTTGTTTGCACATGAAACTTGCAACATTAAAACATTGGAGGCAATCTTTGAAGTCTTTTGGAGTTGAACAAAATTAAGCCCTTAACTTGAACTTGACAAAAGCATTTTTAAATGCTTAGGGATTTCATTTTGGCTTTTATTTTTTATTTTAGGCCAACTAGATCAATTTGGATTTAAAGTCAAGCATTGATTTGATTTCTTCAAAGTTTGCTAAAATTGAACATACAAACATACTAGACACTTGATTTTGGGAACTAAAATTGAACAAAATCTTGTGCAACTGTGAGTGAGCTTATTGCATGTGTTCTCCCTTCATTTCTAAACAAGGGTCGATCAAACTATGAATAAGTTCATTTACTTTTGTCTATCTTAGAGGGCATGCCTTAGAGAAAAAGTACTCACCTAAGGGAACAATTCAACCGGTAACACTTTTAAGCCAAGAGTATTTCCAACCGGGATATAAATGTGGGTATTTGACTAAACACCAGTATCACATGGTTGATTCTAACTAGATTGATCTAAAAGGGGACTCTCACCATATGGGTCAATCTCCACGAACGGAAAGTCTGAAATAAAACCCTTGTTTGTAGTGGCCTATTAACTCATTCACTGAGTTTATCAAAGTGGTGCATTGGAACTTAGATTCCAAGAAGTTACTTGCCATGTCCGATCTTGGTTGAAATAGAGGTTAAGACTTCATTCATAACATACCTTTATATTTTTCCTCAAGTGGTTGCATGTAAAATCATCTCTTCTTCTATGAAGGGCATGAGGCAAGCCCACCAAGAAAATGTACCAATTGAGCTAGGGTGTTATATTGCTTGTGAGTCAGTTTGAAAACACAGTGTTTTGATTAAAAATTGGAAAACCAACATTCAACATGCACATCAAATCTCAAACCCTTTAGGAGAAGCAAATATCCTTGAACAAATTCACATGTTATTGCTTCCCATTGGGATTCATATGCTTAGAGGCTTTTAATCATTTGGATTTCATCTCAATTTGCTCCTACTAAGGTCAACAATAGGTAACTCTTGCTCAAATTTCCTTGGTTTCTGCATAATACACTTTGCGAGATAAGGGGAAAGTTGAGACATTAGACATCTAGATTCAAATTCTAATCAAGAGTGTGTTTGTGGTAAAAAGAATCCATTAAGCAAATATTAAATCAATTGGACCCCACATATGTGCTTGGCATCTTTTGGTCATATGGTTTCCATGCAAACATTGGTCTTTTGATTTTGAATTACTCTTAGAGAAAGGCATGTTCTTCACTATCTTGGTCTTGTAAACAAGTCCTTCCTAGGTTCATTTAGGATCAAATCAAACACTTCATCTAAATTCCAAACATTTATCATCTCCATCCCACTAAACAACTTTAGAGCTTTGGAAACATCATTCTAGACTTGGGTAAATCATCAAAATCAAAATCACCTTGTCTAGTTAGGTGTTTGGGAATGCATCCTTTCTCATACATTTAATTGAATTAACACCCCTTTGAAACAAATTCATCCTAAGATAACATCTAACAGCTTAGGGTTTACAAGTTCATTACCCAAATCAAACCAATCAAAATCAAACCCTAAGTCTAGCATTGATCCAAGGTCCCTAAATGTTCAAACACTCATATCATTTCCCCTTTTCATCCTTCATCTCATCATTGGTCCTAAGAACCTTAGAGGTCACTTTTGCAACAAGGTCAAAACACAAGAGGAACATGGAATATAAACTTGATCCATACATCATGAGTAATCCAAGTCAACTAAGCTATCAAAGCCTTACAATGCCGATTGATTATCAACACTCACATCTATACAAACCGTACATGGGATCATTACCTTCGACAAATGTCAATAGTACAACAAATGTGAGTATTCCCAAATCAAAGTTTGGGACACCTTTCCCAATGGTAGATTTAAATCCAAGTCCAAACCTACAAATCTACCAACCGAACAATCAATGCATGAAGCCTTCAAACGAACAACGTCATCCCACCAAATCCCTACATGCCAAATGAGAATGTACCAAGTACAAGTTTTCAAACATGAATCTGACAAAATTTGGGATAAATATGTTTGCAAATCATACGAATATTGTTCAAAATCCAAACAAGATGTTAACGACTCCAAGTCAAGGTAACACCATGCAAAATCAAAGTTACCTAAAACAAGGCAATATGATTCCCAACATCAACAATGGTCAATTTCAACCTATAATACCAAATCTAAACACCATCCCAAATCAGAACATTGTCCAAAATCAATTGTTTCATGATCCCATTCAAAAATCACAAGTATGCATCCCAAATCTGCTTGAACAAAAACCAAATCAACTATATCAAGGGAGTCAAGATTGAAATCAAGATCAAATTTGGAGAGATCGAATTGCTACACTTAAGAAAATAGTTGAGTCATTGCGCCAAGAGACATGTCCACCACCATTACCCATATCAACATCATTCCTTGGTTTAGGGCTTCCCCCTTTACCTAGCACCAATCACTCCATCCAAATCAATCCACCTAACACCAATCAAGCCATCACATCAAAACCTTTAAATATACCATCGACATTGCACCAACAGATGGTATCTAATAATATGACAACATCAATCCTAGAAAATCAAAAAAATTGTCTCCCAAGGACCTATCACCTTGGTCATTCTGACCATTCCTATCACCTTGATCACTCCATCCACCACTATCACACCCATCATATCTCAAACCACTATTATCCCTCCAAACATATCTCAACCACGTGTCACTACATTCAGCATGATTCTAAATCCACCACCACTACCACCAAAACCAAACACAGTAAGACAATATAACATTACGCTAAAAGCTCACTAGGCCTACCAAAAGGCCATCCAACAATATCTAGCCACGCAACAAGCAACACAAGCTCAACAAGTGCAACAAGCCCCTCAAGCTGCCCAAGCCTCTATAGCTACCCAACAAACACAATCACAAGCACAAAAAATGATAACTATTGGGGATAACGATGAACATTCAACCATTGGTGATGACATTGGCAATATCCCCACCACAATTGTTGAAAGCAATGATCAAGATCTATCCATCAAACAGCACATTGAAGATGTTTCTATCTCATTCGAAGATCAAATCAACATAGGTCAAGAGTCACTTTTCAATCACAATCAAAATCCACCAATAATACTCGACAATGATCCAATTCAAGAAATATCAGCATCACTTGACTCTATCGTTGAAGACATTCACAATCTCTCCACCACAATTGTTGAAAAAAATGTTCAAGATCTCTCAATTAAGGAGCACATTGAAGATGTTTCTACCCCATTTGATGATCAACTCACCATACATCAAGAGCCACCTTTTAGTGATCTATTTCAAGGTGTGTTAGAATTATTTGATCCCATTGACGTAATCTACGATCCATCGACCAATGATCATATTGAAAATATTTCTACATCACCTTATGAGTTAGAGGACATATCTCAAGAATTCATTCCAAAGCATGATCAACATCTTTCACCAAAGTCTAGAAGTGGTCCTTTCCAAGACATGTTGACCCCCTTTGACCTCATGGTTATAGATACTGAAGAAATCCTAAACTCAACACTTGATCCAAATTCACTCAAAGATCAAGAGGCTATTGAGCCATTCCCCATGTTGAATGACAACATCCAAAAACCCCTTATAAGCAATCCATCCTTTGAAATTGACCCATGCCAAGAACTTGATCCAAAGCATGTCAAAAGCAATTATGAAATCATTCAAGATCAAGAATTTGTATCTTCGAGCTACTATAATGATCTAATGGACACTCTCCTATCTATACAAGATGTCGCAAATGATGATCACATCAGCATAATGCATATTCATCCATCTACCCATGAGATGATTTCTTTGGATGGACACGTAGATAATCTTTGTTTAGAACAAGATTCTTTTACTCTTGAAATTATTACACAAAAGAGTAGGTTATTGAGTTGTCAACATTAGGATCAGATATATCCAAAATCCAAACTAAAGACATCATGTATGAAGATATCCAACATTATCCACTCAAGGAATCAGGTCAGATAGAATGGGATATTCGAGAGTCAACAAAGCATCCAATTGAAATAACATCATCTGTAGTGGTCAGTTATCATAGAATGCATTATAAACAAAAGCTCTTAGAATAGGTAGAATCAAAGCATGAAGGTATTACTACCACCATACTCAGGGCAACTTCGTCTCAAGCAAATGTCAACATAGGGAGTATGAAGAATCCTTATGATGAAATCGATGCCATTACTACAACCAACCACGTCATGAATCTTCATCCACCCATCACCCCATCCACAAATTGGGACCAACTTTGAAGGAAAGATTTGAATCAAAGCACAAAGAACGTTATCAAAGCAAAAGAAGCAAAGAAGAATAATGGAAAAATCAAATACACATGGATGCAAGAAACATAAAGAAAGATTATCCCTATCAAGCTCCATGATTAAAGAAGCTATGGGAAAAATAAAAAAGGAAAAGTATCCATCAAAGATGTCCACAAAAGAAAAGAAAGATTTTTAAAGAGTGATGTACAGAAGTGTATCGGCAGTCAGATCCTAATTCCATGCATACTTTTGTATCCACCAATCATTGCTCATCTTCCCAAGTTTGGAGAGTCAAAGGTTCCAAACTGTCAACTAATCCATCTCTTATCCCTAAACACACTCCATCCACACCTTAATGAATAATATCCAATTCTCACATTGACCATGTGTTGGCAATGACCCTTCATCATAAGGATTCTAAAGGGACTCTATCACAATGTGTGCACAAAGACAAAGTCAATTCTCGTATCAATGAAGCAGATCAAGAATCCCAAAATTTGCATTCAAGTGCACGTATCTTGGCAAAGAAGCTTCTTCAAGCACGATATCGATGGCACATTATGATAGGGGAATCTACATCAACAACACCTTGTGATTCACCATGAGCTTGAAATCTTTCAAAATTAAAAATGAAAATCAAAAAATTAGAAAATGTGAAGCGGTAAAAGAAAAAATCATCCTCTAGTATAGAAAACTACATGGGGTAGTTTGGGCAGAATATGATGAAAACACGGCAGGCATCATATGTAGAATCGAGCATCTACATGTGTCGCCAGTGAAAGCATCTCATCCCATCAGTAATAAATCGAGCATTCCATCCATCTTATCCATAATAAATCCATTCATCCATTTGCATACATGATCCAAGTTATCTTGATCTTTGATGAAGAATTTTGGTGCACACTTTCACGCTTGCTTCTAGTAAACATCTTGACATGGGTCATTTTCATTGATCCTATCCTATCCAATGTTATTTAAGCCATGAAGCAATATCCAATGAAGCATTTCACCATTTAAATGCCTTATCTTATTATAAGATAATTCTTGGAATCCTTTGCATGCTTTCCATATCCATCCATCCATACACCTATCCAAGCATCCATTCATGACATCCCATACATTGCTAGACATTGGGGGAAGAAATTTACATATTGCTTCGAGAATAAATCTTGATCTATATCCTCCAACTTATGTGGTGATCCAAACATTGGAAAATGTGAAATCAAAATGGTCAAAGAATTTGTGATCCGAAATCCAAATCACTAGCCCATGACATATTTTGATGAGAGGAAATTCTTTATCAAGCTTCATATTTCCTCAAACATCAATCCAAACAATCAATATTAGTTACATCTAACACAGCCTTCAAACGTCACATCAAATCATTTGAACAAATTTTGTTCCAAAATCAAACTTCATCAAACATGATCAATGATATTCAATCAAAAAAATCATTTCAGGATATCATTGTGTTGCTTAACACTATCCTTGCATTGTTGTGCATCCTCAACAATGTTATCATCATCAATCCTGATCATTCAAATCCTTGTATTGTTTTGCATCCTCAACAATGTTATCATCATCAATCCATCTCAATCCTCGTGTTTCCTAACACTATCCTTGCATTGTTGTGCATCCTCAACAATGTTATCATCATCAATCCTAATCAATCAAATCCTTGCATTGTTGTGTATCCTCAACAATGTTATCATCATCATCAATCCATCAATCAGATCAGTCAACCTTAGCTTGATTTTCAACAAAATCCCAAACAGAGCATTGATATCATCACACATATCCATATCCAAGTCATCAAAATTGTGAAAAAAGTCCAAAAACATCCAAAACATATCAAAATCCAAAAAAATTCCATAAAATAGAAAACGTCAAAAACATTGGAATCTGAACTACGTCATCTCTGAGCTTAAACGTAGGCAAGACTCATCTTTGATCAGCCCCCAAGACATCAAAATCCAAAAACATTCAAAAAATATCAAATCCAAAATTGAGAAAAACCAAGAAAATCCAAAACATTCAAAAGAAACATCAAAATCCAAAAACATAAAAACAAAAAATAAATTTTTTTTTGAAAAATCAAAAATCAAAACATTTGTAAAATCTTGAAAATACATAAAAAGCAGCCTCCAGTTCCAAAACATCAAAAACATCCAAATATTTGAAAGAGTCCATTAGATCTCATCTGGCTTTCATGAGAATAATCAATCATCCATAAGCAAGCTAATCATCACCTTCATCCTTTGGCAACACAAGCAGGAAAAAAATCACAACAATGACTAAAGCAAGCAATTCATGAAATCAAAGCAAACAACAAACCTTTAATCAAAAAATCCAACTCTTGATCATTTTGCAAAACATGTCAATCAGCCTTATATCAACAACCTATCAATCAACTTATCAAACCATCATCATCCTATAAAATGCATGTCCTAGGATATATCGTTCTGACAATGGGCATCATTTTTGGATATCACTTGGATTCTTATCCTATCAAAACACATCCCTTTGGCTAGAGGTATGAAGAACATTGGCTTGTTTGCGTACTTGATCTTTTCTTTTGATTTATCTTATTGCGTTCATTCCAAGGACCTCTCGATGATATCCGAATGAAGGACTTAGAGATAGGAATGGGAATAGCGATCATTATCTCTTGTCTTTTTATGCTTGTTGGATATTTCATGAAAATAACTTGAATACTTGCTTTGTTAGAGTGCGTCCTAGCAAAGGTTTCTGTATGTCAAAGTGTGAACAAGAATACTCCTATTTGTTTGTCAAGTCAAAGTCCATCTTACTAGGTATAATGCCATCCTGGTTCTTTATACCTTGATGCACCACACCTATGTGTGTTATCAAACATATGGTAAGTAGCCCTTTTAAAATCCCAATCATTGATAAGCAAAACATCATCTATCATCATCATTTCTCATCATCATCTCTAATAAAGTCTCATCAGATCATGGACTTGTTGGATCCTCTTGTCATCACCCTAATTTCTTTCTTTTCCTAACGTCATGTCATGAGTAGTTTATCATCATAGTGGGTGAAATTGGCAAGCTAGTGGGTGAATTTGGCATCCTAACTTGCTCTGTTTGAAAACTCCTTCGCTCTTCAAGTGCTCCCACAATTCTTCCAAACTGCTCACCACAAGCCTCTCATTCAATGCAAAAACTCCTTCACTCTCCAAGTGCTCCCACAATTCTTTCAAATCTAGAGGTTTGATGTCTATGTCTCTCACATTCAATAGGTGATTTCCTATAGCAGTCTGCATAAGTTCTCAACTTTTAGGGAGATAAACATATTGAAATAATGAGAGAGATAAGTACAAAACACAATATGAAAATATAAGTGTAAATCTTCCTCCACCTCATATTTAAGTTTCCATCACATCTGCATGTACTGTATTTATGAAATTCTCAATTTCCAATTTTTGAAAGAAGGAAATTGCTTTTAAAGATGCACGCTTTTTGATATGATTAGAAATCTTGAGGTTTTACGACACCTTGAATTGAGCGAAAAAGGAGGCATGTCACTAGATTGCTTGGATTGGTAACTTGGTAACCAAAATATAGAGTTGACAGGTTATGATAACCTCCAACTTCGTGACTTGCTTGAAGACAACACGGGGCGGGCTATGACAAGACTTAAGTTGGTAACACATGAAGTTACGAAACTTGATAAACTAATGACTAGGTTATGAACTCAAAGAAAGTGGCGACATGAGTTACATAACTCAGGAAACTCACAACAAAGGTTACAAAAATAGGGAGATTGGTGACCTCAAGAGATAAAACCTATGTAAAAGACTTATAAAATAATAACAAGGACTTCAAAGAGGGTAAATAGGGAAAACAAAGTCCGTGGCCTAAAAATTTTAGAACATGACTAACAAAAACCTAAGCATTTACTTTAAAAAATTTGAGCATAGTTTATGTAGTGATGAGTTTTCTTGTGATGAAGATTATTATGATAGTGAACCTAATTATTCTTTTGAGGGTTATGAATTCTCCTATGAGGATGAGCTAGAAGTTTTTTCTACACATGAAGGATGCAATGATACAAATGCTCATGAAGTCGCTTGTTTGCAAGTGAATGAAACAAATCCCATTTGATGAATACATGGAATTTATTTCAGGTCTACTATCAATGCAACACACAAATTGTATGAGTGATGATGAATTTGAAGAGAAGTAGGTGTGTTTTCAGTATTCTAATCCTAAACACAAAAGTAGAGATGATTAAGATTTTGATGAATGTATTTATTTCCTTATTGCTCATGATTGTTTATATGAAGTAGAGATAAAAAAAATTGTGATGTATGAAGAGGATGATGATATGCACATTGATGAAAAAATTGGTTCATGGTTGAATGATCAAGTTGTACATTATGACAAGCATAAGGATCTTGAATCAACATTATTTCCCATTGATAACATTGAAGAGTTTATTGATTTATATGAAAATAAAATTTTAGATTGTGTTGACATTGCAAATTTTTTTGGTCCATGTGTAGAATAGCCAGATGACTCAAACAATGGTGGGTATCATGTTAGTAAATATGAAATTGAGTTCTTTTTTGATGTTCCTTATCTTCATAGTATGATTATGAACATTTTTTCATCCAACGAGGAAAACATTTATATGAAAGAAAACAAAGATGTTTGTTCAAGTTCTAGTAAAAAAAATTTAGATAACAATGAGTCTTTGGTACATAGGTCAAATTGTCTATCAACTAATAGCGGACATGAGGTTACTAGTGCACATGAAAGTGTTTTTGCTGATCATGTTAGTCCTAAAAGTGATGGCATTCAAAGTGATTCATATATTCACATTGACATTATGGAGCTCAGTAATATTGAACATGTTATGAAAAATCAGTGTAAAATGTTTGACTCAGGGTTAAATTCTGAACTATTTGAATTTGTATTTGAAACATTCCATATGGGATTGCATAGTGACATGAAGAATGAATTTGACATCATGTGTGAATTTCTATTTGAATTATCTTTAAATGAATTTAATTTTTATTTAAGTCAATAACCATTTAGTTCAACCCTAGTTGCACACATTATGCTTGATGATTGTCAATTAGATAATTGTGAAACTTTGCATACATATCCTTTTTATCCTTTAATTTGATAATTTCATTTTGATTGTCTTATAGTGTAATTTATTTATAATGTGTATTTATTTAACTTAGTATAAGAGGTTGATTCATTTCTCTATGCTTGATAAATTAATTTTAGAGAAATAGATTAACCCTTTTTTGAATAGGAGTTAATTTGGAAATAGAGCATAAGATAAAGATATGTGTGATTTTTACTAATTTCTAACCAATTACAATTATGTAGATATGTGATGTATCTTGAAAGTGAATCTTCTATGATCATGGTCATAACCTAATTGAGATCAATTTGACTAAAGACTAAAGAGGGGTTCACCACCAAGCTAGGGCTTGGAAAGACTAATGAAATGCAAGACCTAATGCTCAAATCTAATATGATGCAATATTTCATTAAATGACCTCAAAATGCATACAAATTAGAACATAGAACTACAAGATCAGAGATGTGCACCTAGAAGAAGACTAGAATGAGCTCTGAAACACTAAAAATCCTAAAATTAGGGCATACTAGGACACATACACCACTCTAGGCGTATTAGTTCCAAACTAGGGTTTCTGATCTAGAAAAGGTTTCTCGCAGTGTAGATTCTAGATTTGCAAAAATTTGGAAATTTTTCCCAGTGGGACTCAGACGCCCACTTTGGTGTATTAGTTTCATCTCCCACTTATTTGGGAATTCAAAGTCTGGTATAATTTCAATCTTTGTTCTTCCCTTCCAAACTGATTTCCCAATCCAAACCTGTGAAAATACTTGCAAAATAGAATATAGACTTGATTTTCTTATGGGGGGTTTGCCTCAGTCAAAACCCTAGTTTGGTAATTAAACCTTGAAAGAAACAATGAATCTTTAATGCAAATGTGAACATAAACCCTAACCTTAAGTGTGTCTAAGATTAATTAATTCACTGCCAACAATTTACTATGAATTAATTTGAAACCACCCTCATCATTTTGAGCATACTTTATTTTACATTTTTATTTATTTCATTGTCCTTTTTATTAAACCATGCTTGTTGTGCTCATGGATGAAAGTACAAAGTTGTGTCACACTTATGAATAAATCAATTTTGTATGCAAGGTTCTAACAAAAAGAAATCTAACTAAAATAATTTTAGATGGAACATGTAGAAACAACATGACACCAATGTATGATGAAGGATTCCATTTAGAACCATTCTTATTGAAATGGTTTTAGTTGGAACCTTGCATGAAAAAGGTTACGACATGTGATGAAGGATTTCAACTAGAACTATTCACTATCACTAGGCATGGTAGCATCTATAAAATTCATAAATGAGATTTTTAATAAATGTAATTGAAAAATTGGAAAAAAGTGATATACTAGAGGAGTGAATACTTGATGAGACTATACATATTTTCATTTATGATAAATAATATACATTATATATCACTATTTGTTCTATGTCCTCACACCTAAATGCCTATTAATACATGATTACACATTATTTTACAACTGTTATATGATTCAATATATGATACATATATCACATGTATATTAAATTTATATTAAATATCTGTTTTCTCCTCTCCTCAATCACTTTTATAAAATCCATTTTAAGGTTACATAGCATATCACTAATAGGATCTCCATGAGTCCTACACCGTGCACTTAAGGTTATAATGGCCCATTAGGGGAGAGGGGCCCATAATGGAGCAGGGTCTAATAGTTGGAATATAAGTAGTCCTTAGTGGAACCCATAGTGGAGCACTTTAATATCCAATTGCAAAACACCTTTTATACATAAAGTACACAAAGTGAAAAATCATGTGATGCCACATCAGTGCAGCAATAAAACATGACTTAGTGCACCACTATCAGTCTCACTTTTTTTTGGGGCCTTTTTGGATACCTCAACAAAAAGCATGCTAATGTGGCATCAAATTTGATGATGTGGCCCTAAAATGAAATATAGAAGCACATGAGTTGCCAAACAAATTCTTGTACAGAATTCAGAGTGATTTGAAATTTCCATGTAGAATTGATGTGGGTGAAGGTTGTGGAATTTCAGCCTAATGAATCTTGTTTAAAATGATCGTATGCCTAACATAGCCAAGACTCATCAAAAACCAAAATACAAAAAGGATATTATTTGGTAAGGGGTTGAAATTGCAGATAGTACAATTGTAATACAAGTAGGGCCATATTCTATCATGAAATATTGAAGCTTGTTAGTCATCACTAGAGTCAAATTACTCTACAAATGTAAGGTTCCAATCAATCTCACTCAAGTGCACCAAACTCACCATAAATTTTAAGAATTTCATAGCCTTCTTCACAAAATTCTAGTAACCTTTTTCCTTTCAAAATGTTAGAGATAATGATGAATGATATTCATAGACCAACAACTACATAAAATTCAATTCAAAAAGCCTCATTAGTGGTAGGGAATCCAAAGGCATTGATGAACCCAAGTAGAGTGTCCTCAAGGTCATGTAGAATCCATTTCTTCACCAAATTCATTTTAGAATTTTCAAAATCTTGTTCTACTTTCCCAAATCCATCAACATTGTGAGACACATAGAGATTATATTCTTATTTACCCTATAAAGATGCTCTATAATCAAGGAATCTTCTCTAAGATGCATTTTGGGCACATGAATGACCACAACAACATCAACCTTCAAGACTCTCTTTATGCATTTTTTTGTGATAGCACCAAGGAAAGTGATTTTATTTTTCAAAGAAAATATTCCAATCATATGGATGAGACTAAAATTTCAAGCACACATGGGCAAGAAAATGAAATTCTCCAATTTTGATGAAACAAAGAAAAATAAAACAAGTGTATTTTAGAGGCAAATAAGTTTTCCATGAGCTTTTGTACAGAAATGGAATATATATAGTACTCAAATTTGTTTTGAAAGGAGTTGTAATGATTATCGTGATCGTAGTTTATATAAAATGATCTATAAATTAATCATTAATTAAGTCTATTATTGTATTTCTATAGGATTATCCATTATACAATAGAAACAAAAATACATATATTAAATACATGATAACATTGAAATACATTTCGATGAAATCATTAATCATATAATAATTTATTCATCTAATTTAAATTCTATATTAAATTTTAAAATTAAAATGAATAGATGAATGAAAGAAACACATGTATGTTTGAGAACTCAATCGAATTACATACCTTACCAATTGATGAGATTCTAAACTTCTTTATTGCAATGTAAATTTTGATTCAATGTTGAATACCCTAAATATTCTCCTTAGATAGGAAAAATTAATATCAGACCTTTACTGATATAATACCTAATATACTTTAAGATCATTATTTAATTATGAAAAATTATCTAAGAAAGAACAATATAAATAATTCATTTATTTAAAGTAATAAAATAAAACTAAAATTTTAAAAAATAGATTGTACATAAGACATTGATTAAAATGTATATATTTGTATATATTTTTTTTATAAAATATTTTTCAAATATACATTTCCTATATAGGATATACAAAAAGAGATTGTATATATAAAAATCTTAAATTAAAAATAGATTGTACATGAGACATTGATTAAAATGTATATATTTTTCTATATTTTGTGTATAAAATATTTTTTAAATATACATTTCCTAAATAGGAGATAAAAAAGAAATTGTATAAATAGATATCTTAACTTAAAAGCTATGACATTGGGTAGAGATATTTCATGAAAAATTACCTATTGTTTCCTAAATCTTTTAGGAACACTTTGAATGAATAATTTAGCTAATTCTTCCTAACCAAAATCTATAGCCTTTAGAAAAGGAATAACATTAGTATTCAGTTTATTTAGTTTTTTCCATTTAATTAAAGTCTAAATATTACAAATCATTATTTTCAAGTGAAAATTACTAATATTAAAAAATAAAAAAATCTTTTCATTTAGAAATAAAATAGTTTTTTCCATTTAACTAAAGCTAAAATATTGTTAAAAAACTCAATGAATTTGATTTTGATAATATTTTTAAATGAATTAATTGATTAGTATTGATATTTAATATTAAATTAATAATATGAAAATAAATTCAAAAGTTTCTTATTTAAAAAGAAACTATTAAAAGACAAAAGTAATTTTGAAAAAAAATCAAATAAAAAATTTAACAGATCTTTTTGTGAAATGAGTGAGAAGCACAAGATTTATAAATAGTCTAAAATTGATCTTCAAACAATTTTTTAATAATCAATTAAAAAAATAATTACAATAATTTTAATTAACCAGAAATACTAATAAATTATTTAGATTAAAATTTTAAAAACATTAATTTAATATAATATATGCATTTAAAATCCATATTAACTGATGATTACTTTCAACCCATCGTCCAGTCCTTCAAACGATAAAAACAAATGAGAAGTGACGAAGGACGTGAACATTTGTGTAGCAAAATAAGGCGATGGGCAGGTAATGGAAAATTCACGGCAGGGAAAAAAAACAGCAGAGAGGAAGTGACGTTGGGAGAAGCCCATGGACGCAGCAACACGGGCAATGAAGGTTGGGAGCGTTTCAAAATAAATTTGAAAACACAAAACATAATAGAAATTAATTTTATTAAAAGAAAAATATTAAGTTCGAGAGCAGCATAAAATACAAAGTAAATGCTTTTAGAATGTATTACATTGATCACCGACGAAACGCACAGTTTTCCTAAAGTAGAAGACAGAAATAAAGATTTGAAGGTATGAAAATATGATTATTTATTCTCCGACTACTGAGAAATGGATTGTCAAGATTATGTTATGATCTTTCACTAGAAAAATGACAAAATGTCCCTTTTAACTTCTCTTCTACAACAAAAGTAAACCTTCAACTAAAAAATTCTCTAGCTGT
This sequence comes from Sequoia sempervirens, assembly GCA_007258455.2. Classification (NCBI taxonomy): domain Eukaryota; kingdom Viridiplantae; phylum Streptophyta; class Pinopsida; order Cupressales; family Cupressaceae; genus Sequoia; species Sequoia sempervirens. The sequence continues at coordinate 869 of VDFB02173360.1, read as the reverse complement.
GCAATATTCGTGTCTATCTATAAGTATGCTTCTTATTTTTAAACCAATAACTCAAAGCGAAATCTCGAATGCCAACCACAGGGCATTAAACGTGAAAGCGATGAGACTAAACAAACTGGACAGATTTAACACTCAAAGGGTACATATAAGTATTGGAGTATGCAAAATATATGGAATCATATGGCTCCATAGGTCTTCCATCATTGATGAGGCAATCATCATAAGAAATGCGCTTGATATTGGAAGGGTTCACCCAATCTGATGATGCAAACGACCCACAATGCAGATGAATGTTTCGCGGCTTACATTTAGATAGGCATGTGCTGAATATTGTCACCGTGAATTCGGGAATCCCTGGACCATAATACACTTGATCCTGTACAATGTATATGTCATCGTTACTACACATAACTGCATTTTTTGTTACACAAAAGCAGACACCCATTAATAAAATCCATCCTTTTAAATACAGAAAACTTTTAATTGTATTAAACTGTATTTAGGGTTTACTGTTTTACAGTGTATTCCTTGACAATCTGATATTCTTATTCGTCAGATAATTTAATCAACTGCTATTAAAAAGTCTATGAGGTTTCTATTTAACGCAGGCACAGATTAATAGTGAGAAAGAACATACATGAGTCACCCAGTTTGCGCGCACTGGCATCTCCTGTACATGCACAAGTTATTTGTAAGCAACAGAAACAATAAACTCAATGCCCTAAGAAAAGAAAAACTGTAACCTCTTTAGTATTATTTCTATATTTTTACTTCCAATATAGATTTATTATAGCAACGAGAGACTAAAATATGTCTTTTTAATCTCTAATTCCTGCTGAAGCTTGTCCAACAGAAAGATTTGTATACTT
>VDFB02173359.1:0-17787 GCA_007258455.2 Sequoia sempervirens | reverse complement strand
ATGAAAGGAGATCAAGAAACCCTAAAAGGGAAACCCTAGTGTGCACACTTAATAATTAATAAATAATTAATTATTAATGTGCCCAAGTTTAGCTTAAGTAACTAAAGTGATAAGTGACTTAATTAATTAACCAATATGATTAAATTAATTAAGTAAAACAACTTATTACTCTAACACCCCCCCTTAAGATGAACTTAGAAGTAGCTAAAAACTAAGAAAAGATGCATGAAAGCAAAGATGGGTCCCGACAACAAGAAAAAGTTATAGAAGAGAGAAAACTTTCAAGAAGATATGAAAGCTACAGATATTCTCCCATTGATAATTACAATGAGATCAATCCTTATGAAAGGAGATCAAGAAACCCTAAAAAGGAAACCCTAGTGTGCACACTTAATAAATAATAATTAATTAATTATTAATGTGCCTAAGTTTACTTAAGTAACTAAAGTGATAAGTGACTTAATTAATTAACCAATATGATTAAATTAATTAAGTAAAACAACTTATTACTCTAACACTATTATCTGTTGCTCGCCATTGGTGGTGGGGTGTTTGGAAACATCCTTGCATTCATGTGTCTTCTCTTGTTGAGTTTTGGGGTGGTCTGGGAAGACCCCCATCCCAGGCCTCCTTTCTCCAAATTGTGTGGAGCATTGGCCCTACGTTCATCCTTTGGAAAATTTGGCTGGAAAGGAATCATAGGATTTTTAGTGGAGATAAGATGATGGCTCAACAGGTTTGGCACAGAGTTGTGGGTATGATCCATGAGACTGTTGAAGCCAAATGTGAAGTGGTGTTTTCGTTGGAAAGAAGTGATGATGAGATTTTGAAGAGATTTGTCTTGTAGGGGTTGAATCCAGTTTCTGCATGTGTCAGAAGAGGAAGGAGGGCTAAAAAGAGGGTTCAAAGGGTTGGTCGATGGGTGCCTCCTCCGATAGATTTCCTAAAGATTAATATTGATGGTTCCTCTAGAGGTAACCCTGGACCTACTGGGATTGGTGGAGTTGGCAGAGATTCTTTAGGGTCAATCATTTTCCTATTCTCCATTCATAAGGGGCGGTATTCAAACAACCTTATGGAAGGGCTGGCAATTCTCTGGGCTATTGAGCGTGCTTGTACTTTGGGTTGGCGTAAGATTATTTGTGAATCAGACTCACAAATTATTATTAATATGTTGCTCGAGCAAAGGGTGGTTGAGGCTATTTGGAAAATTGCGTTGGTGGTTCGACAGATCCTACAGAGATGTGCTACTTTGGAAGTGGTGTCTTTTGTCCACATTCCAAGAGAATGGAATAGGGTGGCAGACTATTTGGCTAAGTGGGCTTCTGAGCATGAGGATGATTGGAGGATTGAGGGGTAGAGCCAATTATCCCCCAAGTATGTTCAAGAATTAGAGAAGGTCATCGCTGATGATATGGAGGGATAAGTTGCTAGTGGTTCTTTGGTTGGTGGTCTTGCTTTTGCTGGTTGTTCTTGGGTTTTCCTTGGTGGGAGCCTGGGGTTCCCTGATTCTCATGTACTCTTAATTTGTTGATTTCAATAAAGTTTTTACCCCTTTTATTTAAAAATAAAAAATACAAAATAAAAAAAATTATTTAATTTATTTGTTTTAATTTGATTTAATTTTAAAAAAAATATATCAATTTAAAATACATCTAATTATTTTGAAATACTCTCATTCAAGGGATCTATTAATAAGAAGAAATAATTAAAATGAGACAAAATGTTATTTACTTTAGGATTTGATAGATTAAATAAATGAAGTCGAAATATATTTTTCAAGAGAGAACAAACTTAAATAATTTTGATTAAATTGAGTGTATTATAATGTTGAATCATAGAATTGATATCCTTAAATTTGAGAAATTATTTTCCCTTCGAGTTTGTGTTTATTAGTACTAGCCTATATATAAGGGTGCTATTGTATCCTTTGATTTTAATAATTGAAATATATATATTTTTTTATTAAAATGAAATTCACTTTAGAATAGTTTTGTATTTTTAATTTTCAATTGTATATTGATAAAATGATAGTAAAATTAAATTTTGCAATATGTTGTTCAACAATTCTTGGTGTTTTTTTCAGTTGTTTATTTTTTTAATTTTTTTAAAATATTTTAGTTCATATAAATTAGAGTCTTGCTATTTTCACTTTAATTCAAGATTTGATTGTATTAATTCTAATAGATGGCTACATAATTCAACCATGACCATATGATCATTGTTACTATTAGTAGCTTGTAGATCATTGCTACTTGTTTGTCACTAATTCATCAACCCCTTTGAATATTATTCTTATTCCTTCATACTTGGTTGTAGCTGGGAGTATAATTAAATGTACCATATCCTCCACCCTCTCATTTTAGATGTATCTCTCACTCACTCTTAGAGTATCTAATGTCACAATGCATTTTTGTTCACTACTCAACCTTATAAATCTTAGTGGTTGCACATCACCTATAAATAGTAGGCATTTTATTATTAATCATAAATAACTTTTATCTAATATTTTTACAACATATTGATTGAATGATTCACAATGAACATGACTAATCAACATGTGAGACGCAATGTGTCTTGGCAATTCATGACCCATAACTTAAATTTTCATTTGTCACATGGTCAAGTCAATGATTGTAACTTCGTCAAGCATAGGGACAATTGTGGGCCTACAATATTCCAATTAAACTGCTTGAATTGTAGTGGGTTGGATAGTGCACATAGTAAGTTCCAACTACTCACAACTTAAACACTTTAAGTCCATGTGCATGGTGTTCCACCTCATTTGAAAAGTAAAGTCATACACAAACATCCTTTGATGGCATTACATACTTTTGATGATACTAAGGCTACTGTCATACATGCCTTCTTTGTTGATTATGTTGGTCATGGAAATGTCAAATGATGAATCTAATAAGTAAAATTTATTGTTATTTCTACTTAATTAAACACTTTAATATTTTGAGATTTGAATTTTTATGTACTTTAATTTGAAAAGTTTTAAAATTTGATAAAACACTCATTTTTTTGTTGACTAAAATTGCAACATCATATTTTATTACAAAGAAAAAGTAAATATATCTATTACTTTTTGATATTGATTCTTATTCCAATAATTTTAATATATTTATTTTGATGATCTTTAAATTCACAATCTCTTTTCCTTAAATAAAAATAAAACTTATATTCAAATTATAATCTATAATAATTTAAGATAATATGTGTCTCCCTCCCTTATGTGAGCTTTTAAGGTTTCTGTGATTACATCTAGCCATTAGCTAGATTTTTGTATAATTTAGTGATTGATCCCCTTTTTGTTGAATCTAACTCTAACAGTATTGTGTTCCGTTAAAAAAATATAATAACGATAAATTCGTATTTATTAAATAAATAATAATAAAAGCTATGAGGTTCACCCCGCAGTGCAACAACAGTTGCAACACCGTGTTGATACAGTGGTCTTGCGATCGAGTCTCACCGTGAATAGAGGAGCTGGGCTCATCACCCGTCGGCGGTTGGGGACAATGGAGAATGGTGAGCGATGGATGGCAACGACAGGTTGCGAGAAGGTAAGGCAGGCCAAAGTATCTGAGGTGAGACCGATGGCCGGAGAACGGATGGAAATGCAGGGAGAAGACCCGGGCAGGATGTTGAAGTGAATGCCAAGTGATGGCAGAAGGTACTGAGAGGGAGAAGCTTCGAAGGATGGTGCCAGGTGGTGAGGAACGACGAATGGAGGAACGAAGGAGGAAACCTAAGAGACGAGGAGGAAACCGGTGGTTCAGGAGCGGAAGGAATGCAGTGAGCACGCGGGGGGAGGAAAGGAGAAGTGGCGGAGAAGATGGAGTGAAGGAGGAGAGGGGGTGCGGTGGTAGAGAAAAAGGAGGGAGTAAGGTAAGGAGTAAGGGAGGAGGAGGGGAGAAGGAGTTGAGGCGGAGAGGGGAGAAGAGGCTGCAGGAGGAAGGAGTGGAGGTAGAGGAGAAATGGTAGAGTGAAGTCGGAGGAACCGAAGGAGAGGAGGAATAGAGGAGATGGAGGATAGGAAGAGGAACAAGGGATGGATTGGTGTTAATACCAGACAAATATGGGATGAGGTCCTCCATAAATTGTGGCCTCATTGGTTCAAAGTTCCAGTCAAAAGTGATCGCTGATCAAAAAAACAAAAAATAAAAATAAAAAAAAGCTATGAATTTTTAATCTTCTACATGTTCAGTTATGATTTTTAATTGTCACATCTATATATTTATAAAAATAAAAAATACTATAAAGAAAATATTCTTTGTTCAAATGTTTTATTGTCATGTCCACCATTAAAAGACTACCTCCATATACACTTTTTACCTTTAAACCATAATTTATTCTATTAATATAATAATAATCTAATATAATAATATTATTATATACAATTAAATATAATATAATAATATTTAATGTAATATTTAAATATTACTAAGTACATATAATAATAATTATAGTTAATATGTATTTATTATTATATATAATAATATCAAAGTAATAAAAAACAAAAAAATTGAAAGACAAATCTAGCTCTGCAATGTTTTTGACGGATTCAGGTGCCTTGTGGAAGTCTTCGGCCTACCCTCTTGTCACTGCGCCAGTCCTCCATGGTTGTGAATGAGTTGGGGTCGTCATGCTTGAGTGTGCAAGGCATCAAAGTCTATGGAGGCATGGTGGATGCAAGGTTGGAGCACCATTTGGGAAAGAGGCATCTTGGCCATCATCAGGTGCAATTAGGGCATCCCTCAATGCCTCTGTAGAAACACAGTCTGGCCCAAACAGTGGGAGGTGCCAAAATATTCAACCAAGTGCGGAAAAAATCGGTCACTCCTACTCGATGGTGTTGGCAGGAAAAAGTGACGAATCAACAGGCCTTGAACCCTAGGGGATAGCCTGAATCTTCCCTGGGGATGCAAAGACAGGTGGATGATAGGTTTGCATGCACCCAATCTCCGCAAAAGATATGGGGAATGAGCATTGGATGGATGGGGAGATTGGGGGCAGAGAACAATGATCACAGTGAGCGACAAGCTCTTAGGGCTCTCTGGTGTGCAACCTTGTCCTCAATGGCTTCCTTCATTGGGGAGATTGCTGATGAAGTGGCTGAAAATATATCTTATTTTGCAAAATAGGGGTTGGTTGGTAGATTTCGGGGGTTTTGGCCAAGCCTTGCAGAACTTCATGACTGGATTGTTGAGTTTTGGAAACCTATTCTGGAGGGGGATGTAGAGATTTACCCCATTGTAAGGGGGTTCTTTGTGGTGGCTTTCGATAATGCGAAGGATTGAGGCACCATTCTACATGAATACCGATGGAGCTGGAAAGACCAACATTTACTATATTGAAACCCTGGCACCCCTCCTTCAATCCTCTCATAGAATCCTTCGATCTAGCTCCAGTCTAGGTAAGGTTTTTGAATCTTCCTCTTCATTTTTGGTGTGATCCATGCTTTGAAGAAATTGGTAGTTCGCTAGGAAATTTTTTGTTGGTGGATGAGGGCTCCTCAAACTTTTTGCACACTACCTACGCTCGCATACTAGTGGAGATAAACACAACCAAAGATCTTCCTGTGAACATCCTTTTGAAAATTGCGAGGATGGAATGGAATCAATTGCTTGATTATGAAGGACTACCTTTTCATTTTTGTTGTTGTTTTAGCACTGGCCATATGGTTGCACACTGCATAAAATGTTGGCATGGAATCGAAGGTACTTGCTAGAAAGAAGTCACTCCTGAGCACTACTCAGTGGAAAAGGTTGGGTCGGATGGTGAGGTTGATGGGCCACCTAAAGTCATTGATACTACCAAGGGCATGGCTCTCCCAAGTGATTCCCAAAAACCATAAAAGCAATGGCTACTTCGTCTGTAGAGGTAAAACTTGATAGAGTTGTTCCTTGTCCTAGCAAAACCCCAAAGAAAAGAAGTGGGGATCAAAATAGGAAACTTGTTGTCTTGGAGACCTCGGTAAAACCCCCGCAAAATGGTATTCATAGGGACAAGTTTGGAGAGTCAGAAATAATATCTCTAGAGGGAAGCCAAATAACCAAAGGTAAAGCATAGGACATGAGTGGAGGCTCATTAGAGGAAAACTGGATGAAGGTACAAAGGAAAAGAAAGAAGAACAGGGTAAAATGTAACACGCACTGCTCATCCCACCTTGAAGGTCATAAAATAGGGAAAGAAGCAAATTCAGAATGGTGGGGATGAGGCCCCCCAGATGTGGCCTCATTGGTTCAAAGCTCCATTCAAAAACTTTTTGCGTGCTGCCCCTTAGCAGTGATTTAACACGCAATAATAATAATAATAATAATATCAAAGTAATAACTTAAAATTTTAATTACAAAGTAAATAAAATAATTTAATTAACAATGCATTTAACCATTGGTTTCCTCAAACAAACTTTGTTTATATTAATACCTAATTATTCAATTTAGTTTTAGGCTAAGAATCACAAGGCCAATTCATTTTAGATTATGTTTTATTGAACAAATGAAATTATGACAATAGACTTAGAAAAAATAGAGATTCTTTTATATGTTAATACACCTATAACCTAACACTAACCCTAACCCTATTTGAACATGAACCCAAAACCTCAATGTGGCTCAAATATTAAATATAAATGTAACCCTCACCTTATTTCTAAAACTAACACTAATTGTAATTGTAACCCTAACCATTACATTATTTTTCACCCCAACTTCAGGCCTAATCCTAAAGATGAATATAAAGCTAATTGTAAGTCTTACCCAAACTATAACCCCAACCTTAAAATTGGCATTATTTCCTAAACTTGACTCTAACAATAATCATAACTCTAACCCTAAAACCATAACTCCAACCCTATAACTAACATTAATTCTAAGTCTAAGTATAACCCTAACTATGACTCTTAACCCTAAATTGAGCTAAGAAATTAATCATAATTATTTAGAGATTAATATAACTATAACACTAACCCTAAACCTACATGTGACTCAAACATTAAATATAAATTTAATCCTAACCCTAACCTTATTTCTAAAAATAACACTAATTATAATTGTAACCTTGACCATAACACTATTTCTCACCTTAACCTTAGCCTTGATCCGAAATTTGATTATAAAAATAATTAAAACTCTAGCCATAGCTGTAATCCCAACCTTAAAACTAACATTATTTCCTAAATCTAACTCTAATTTAATAGTTACTCTAACCCTAATCACAACCCCAACCCTAAAACTAACAATATTCCTAAATCTAACTCTAACTCTAACCTTAACTCTTATTCCTAGATTGAACTAAAAATTTAACCCTAACTCAAACCTTTATAAAATCCTAACACAAATTTAACTCTAAACCTAATTGAACCCTAACCCTTATTGAAACTTAATTGAACTCTAAACCTTATCCTAACCAAAATTTACCTCTAAATGAGCCCTAAATGTAAATATAAATGTAACTTTTATATTAAATGTAACTAAATATCCCTAACCCTAACCTTATTTCTAAAATTAACATTAAGTGTAATAGTAACCCTAATCCTAACCCTAACTCTTAGAGTCAAGTTTCAATAAAGGTTAGTGTTAATTAGGATTACAGTTAGGGTTTAATTAGGTTTAATTTTAGGGATAGGGTTAGGTTTCAATTAGGATTAGGATTTAATTAGGGTTAATATTTAGGGTTACAATTAAATTAGGGTTAGGGTTCAATCAAGGTTAGCAAGTTTCCTATGAGCTCCAGTTGGACAACCATAAGCACTATACACCAAGAAGAGATTATCACAAGCCATCGCTCTAATTGTCATCATATATCCATTAGTTATCCTCTTCATACCTTTAAAAAGAGAAACGCTTCTTTATAATCATATAATGATATAATTATAATATAAAATAATCATTATAATAATAAACTCTAACTCTAACTTTAAACCTAAATGAATCCTAACCCTTATTGGACCCTGATTCTAACCCTATTTAATTATAGTTCCCTTATTTAACCCTAATCTTAAATCTAATTGAAAAACCCTAACCCTAGCCTTAACCACAATCTTAATTGTAACCTCGAACTATATCCTAAAACCCTTATTTCCACCCTAAGCTTTATGTTTTATGATTTTTCTTTAGAATTTTTTGATTAAATTGCTATAACTTATAAACACATGCCACTAATATTAAATTATTTTATTTTTCATACCAAAAAGAACATTGGAACTTGCATTAATACCAACTTATATATTCATTACTTCTAACAAATGATAGATATTCGGTAACTATTAACTTTGATTTTTTATTAAAATATTTCATAAAAGTAAGAAACTAGGCTAACTTTACTAGAATTATGCTCCCAATGAACTACAACATATTTATTCTCTTTTAATGGTTTATAGTAATTTATAATACAAGAGTCAATGTAGGATAATGGGGGCCAAATAGTGGCAATATGACATAAAAGTGGTTGACGGCTTTTTTTATCAAAATTTAATGAAACAAAAAGGGTTTATAGAGAAAATTGTCAAATTTCCAAAAATATAAGATATCCACCTTATTTGGAATTAAATAGATAATTATTATTTATTTTCTACATACATTTTGACTAAAGTCCTAATTGATAGGCTGATTGAAAAACATATATAACTTTTAAATGGTTAAAAAAAAATTTGATTCCAAAAGATGCATCACACACTATGCTTCACAAACTATAGTTTAAAAAAAAAGAAAAATTAAAATTCATATTTTTTTGACCAAGTTATTCTTTCCGGATAAAAGGTTTTTTAATATTTTCGAAAATTCCTACTAGAAAATTCATAACTAAATATTTACTTGCCAATTATAAATTACAAAAAAAAAACGTGTCACATCTAGGAATGTGTCTTATATTGAAATATTTAGAATAAAATATTTATTTTTTCTCCCCATTAGGGTGGTTGGACAAACACCTGCTTTTTATTTTTTTCTTAAAAAATTTAGTACTACTGCATTGAAATTTCAAATTTTCACCAAATAGAGTTACTTTTTTCCAAAAAGGACTAATAGCTTAGAAATTACATTCAATTTGCTGCAAATTCTATTTTTACATATTTTTTCAAATTATGTTAATAGTCTATTCAAATTTTTATGTCAAGTTGAGTAATTGTGTCTTTTTGAATTTTTATTGCCACTTAGGGGCCTAGTTTGCCCCCCCATGATCCTGCACTAACCCACAAGAAATTGCAATGGCATTTAAGCACATGTGTTGAACTACATATTCTAGATTTTATATAATTAGTGATTAGAGAAATAAAAATTAATTACTAGATGCTTATTCTTCATATAAATATGAAATGATGGTCATGAAATAATAAATGGTTAGTAAAATTCAAATTTTATTATGATGGAAAATGCATGTGTGGGATCAACTTATCTTGCATAGTATAAGCATTAATTAGTGATGTGGCATGTGGATCCTACTATTGTTACCATTTCATTCATTGTGTAATCATGTTAATGCTTGCTACCTTTTTATAACGAAATCTTGCTTGCATAACCACTATTACTAGTCCATGATAAAACTTGAAAGTATGCACACTTTTAACAACACAAAATTACTCTGCTCAATATGTCCTAAAATATCCTTAGTGCATATTATATGCGTGGTTATGGCACAAATATATTGGATGTTAGAATTTAGGTATATAAACAATTTGTATATGGACAATAGGCTAGTTGCTCAAGCATGTTTCAATAGTTGTGATTATATGCTAATTTAATGTTTGGAAGTTGTACAACTATTAATGTGAAATTCATTATAAATGATAAGAGACAAAATAATAATATAAATGAAATAAAATTTGATGTTATATATATAGAATATGTGTAGTTAAACAAGTTATGTGCTCATCATTATTATGTTAAAAATAATATTTATATATATAGAATATGTGTAGTTAAACAAGGTATGTGCTCATCATTATTATGTTAAAAACAATATTTTTTCCTCTTCCACCAACATTTGTCATCATGCATATCCACCATGGACTCTTCCACCTATGTCATCATACATATCCATCATGGAATTGACCCTATTCCTGCTACACCTTTTAATTTTCCTTCTTCCACTATGGCTACTTTGTCAAGAAATATGGTTTTCAACCCTAATTCCCATGACCATCAACAAGAAAACACCATAATTTTTAGATCTAAGTGTAATAAAACCTACCTAAATTATTGTGTGCTTATGTTTAGAATTCTCTTTCTACAACTACTTGTTCAATTCATATAGCTCTACTACATTGCTTAGAAGTGATAGGTTTATGTTACAGATTGCAACCACAATTGCCTAAGGAAACACATAGATTGTCTTGTCACCTATAATACAACACTCACCAAACATGAGACAACTAAGGATGACAACATTTCATTTACAAGCACAATATTGATTCAAGAGGGCTTGTTCTACATGGATTTGTATAAGGTTATAATGGGAAACATGGCATATTACAAAAGGGAAATTAAAATGTAAAATTCATGTCTTTGAGGTATGTCTACAATTATCATACCTATTCCCTAAGCTCCATGTTTTACTATTTTTCCTTTAAACTTTGTCTATTAAATTGCTATAAATTACAAACACATGCCACTACTATTAAATAATTTAGATTTTTTCATACAAAAAGACATTCAAACTTGTATTAGTACCAACCTATATGTTCAAACTAGGCTAACTTTACTCGAATATGTGTCTTATGGATTACAACATATTTATTCTCTTTTAATGGTTTATATTGATTTACAATACAAGGAAATGTGATCACACATCATTAATGTGTTGAATTATATAATTCTATAATTTATCTAATTAGCAATTAGAGAAATAAAAAATCAATTACTAGGTGTTCATATAAATATGAAATGAGGGTCATGAAATAATAAATGGTCAGTAAATTTTTTATTTTTATTTTTTAAATAATTTGTCGAAAGATATTCTTTTTGAGACATAAATATTTTAGTTGATTTATTTTATTAATTTTAAATGGGATAATGAAAAAAAAAAAACTTTTCTTAATTTATTTATTTCATTAATTTGATGTGACATAATGAGAAAAAATAGATACCTTAACGGACATCTCTCCACACTCCACATATTTTATATAAATTATCTTCAAGAAATATATGCTAGTTAAACTCTTTCTCGAGACGGTTTTCCAACCTTAATTTATCAAAAAGATTGATTGAACCAGACATTTATGCTACTTAAGCTACTTCATCAAACTTTATTGATATGGGACACTTTTGCTACCTTAATCTATCAAAATGATTGATTGAACCAGACATTTTCACCTTAAAATCAATGATCAATTGACACTTCTACATTGACGTGATTACTGAATTGAAAGAAGGTTGAAATTTGAAAGGAAGGAATCATATTCATGGCTGAAACGTGCAACATCTGTAAGAGGTAAAGGCCTGTCTGGTATTTCAGGAATGTTGGAATCTCCCTTGAGCATCTTCAGAGCTTCAGCTATACTCGGCCTAAATGCAACCATAACGTGTGCGCACAGAATGCCCACTAAAACAAATCTTTCCATTACTCTCTCAGGCCCACTCTCAAGGATTCTTCTGTCCACCACATCCAAAGTTTTCCCTGATTTTACAAGCCTCCACGCCCAATCTGTAATGAGGTAATCGGAAGGCAGCTCAACGCAATTATCCAGAGCTTTTCGGCCGCTCATAATCTCCAACAGCACAACGCCAAAGCTGTAGACGTCGCTCCGATCTGAGAGTTGCCCATACAGAGCATATTCAGGAGCCAAGTAACCCTGCGTACCAGCTATTCTTGTCGTGAGCTCCGATTGCCCTTCTGCCGTCATTCTCGCGAGCCCAAAATCAGCAACGCAGGCATTCATGTGATCATCCAGCAGAATGTTAGTGGGCTTAATATCTCTGTGATATATGGCAGGCTGGACGCCGAAGTGCAGATAGCACAGTCCCTCAGCAGTACCGATGGCGATGTTCTTACGCTGCTCCCAACTTAAAGCCGCCTTCTTTTCACCCCCTTCTTCGAAAATATGCCGATCAAGGCTTCCATTAGCCATGTAGTCATACACAAGATATTGCTGGCGTCCTTCTGTGTCGTCGCTGGAGACAGAGAACCCTCTCAAAACCACCAGATTCCGGTGCCTAATGCTGTTGATGATTTCCGCCTCGTTTATGAACTCGGAATCTCCTTCACAAGCACAGCTTTTGAATCTCTTCACCGCGATCTGGTGGCCGTCGGAGAGCACGCCCTTATAAACAGTCCCGAAACCACCCTCCCCGATCACATTTGCTCCATTGAAATTATCCGTTGCTGCCCTGATCTCCTCTATGTCGAACCAGACTGCGCCCGTATTAGGCTTCACAATGGACTTTAGAAGGCTTTTATTCATACCCACAAAGCGTTTGTGCTTATCAGCGCCCACACCGTTTCGCCTTACCCACCACCAGTAACAGATCACAACACAGGACAGGAGAAGAATGCCCATAACAGCGCCCAAACTGATGTACACCAAAATTCTGGTACGAGACGCGACCTCCTTGTTGAGAAAAGGCACGCGGAGAATGCACGCGGCAGTCTGTATATTCTTGGGCCCAAATTCGTTCACCACTCCAGCAGCATACAGACATACGAAATAGTAGCATTTCAGATTTGTTTTCTCTGTAATGTTTTCGATTCCAGCTGTTAACTTGACCCGCGCGACTGCTCCGCTCGCATGGCATGTACTGCAACTAGTGGTGAGAGAAAGATCTCCTTTACAGGCCGTGTCCAGCGAAGTCTCCTGCATTTTATCGATCCAGTCTTGCTTGGTCTGTATGCCGGCGCACAGACTGGGACTCGACACAAAGTCGGATACATTGGTGAAAGTGCGCAGAACCAAGTTAGATGGAAGACCAAACGACGTTAGCTTCTGCTGGAATGTGGTGAGGCAGGCAACGGCAGAGGCATAGTCGGGAAGTTCGAACATGGATTTATCTCGAAGGTATTGAGCAAGCCCCACCCCAAACACACTGGTTAAGGTGGTTTGACAAGTTTCCAGTTCCTGATCACTTTGAATGGATCGACAATCGTCTGTGTTCCACGAAATTTGAGTAACATAGTCCAGATTGATTGGGCACTCAGCGTTAGTCATTCCGACCAAACAGAGTAACAGTAATACTGTGAGAATTCTCATCTTCATTTTTATCATCTCGAAGACTATCAGCTGCAACCTTTGCCGACAAGAGATGTATTTAACTGCCGACTGCTTTGCGCCCATTGGTCTGGCAAATGTAAATTTTCCGCGTTTTCTTTGGAAAATGTGCCATGAGTTTTAGTGGCGAACAGTCAGAGCTCAACAGGCCGAAATTTTTCCAACGGATGATTACTTTAGTGGAAGACGCGTTAAACGTTTTTTGGGGGTCTGCATCCTTAGGAAAGTAGATAATGCCCCTTCGGATTTCTGGTGGCCTACAACCTAATTTGTTTTAACGTACTTTTTAAGAAAGATTCGCCCTTTTTCAAATGAAACACACTAATAAAGTTCTTGGTAAACTCCTCAAATGTCAACCTTGATTAAGCACGTGCACACCATTATTCACCATGTGATTCTCGCGTGCACTTCTTTAAGAGAGTGTAGCCATATTAGCACTGGCATCTAGGAGGTTCTAAGGGATACACTAATAGAAAATTAAAGATTAATTTTAAATATATTTCAATATTACATAATTAGTTATATAATAGTATAAATCTATATAAAATTTGATTACAAAATTTGAATTTTGATTTGTGCAAATAATTATTATATTATATAATTAGTTATTTAAAAAAAAAAACAATTAAATTTTTGTGAAGAATTTAAAAAATTCCATTCTATTATATAAGTAATATGATAGAATTGATGTAACAATAAAGTTTATCATTTCCATTCCATTCACTATACATATAGAAAGACATGAATAGAAATTGTCTAAAAGCACAATACAAGCATAATGCATATTGGATGTTTATTTGGATTCCATTGAGAGATTTCATGATTGACCAACTAACAGTACTAGAGTTTATCACATAACCTTGAAATATCGATATTATAATTATTAATCTGCACCTTCATCTCATGTTTTAATTCTACTCTTATTGATGCCCTTCCAACAACATTTACCACTATCCTTGCAATGATGAACTGACCACAGGGATCGTCAACAAAGCTAGCCATTATATTTCTATCTATTTCTATTGATGTTAAAGAAACCCCAATCAATGAAATTTTCTCCATTGTTTCTTGCTAAAGGTTCTGTCAAAGTGATAAAACTTTTTCTACCCTTATGCATTGTCCTATCTCCATAGAAATTTTTGATACTAGGATATTGAGTTTAGCATGTTTCCTTGAGTTGTAGCTCCTTTAGAATTGCCCCAAAATCTATAGTTTGCTATAATGATGAATTTGTAAAGGTTATCTACTATAAAACTTCATGACAATTATTTTATAATTTTATGCCAAATGAATGACATCTAATAGTTTTAAAACTAAATAAATACTTCGTGCTAAAATTGGGAAAAGGTAGAAAAATATACTTGGGTCAGAATGTTAACCAAATTACCATTGTAACAAACTACACATCTTGCAATTATTCCATGCAAATATTCCAAAAGAAAGAAGAAAGAAGAAAAACATACGGCAAAGAGAAATCAGGACCATAGTACCAATTGTTAGGCCTTTCACTTTTTTTAATTCAAACTCATAACAACAAGAAAACGGTCCTGCTGCAAGCTAGCTCTTAAAAAGTTTACAAGATTTAAACTACTAACAACTATTGAGCCTTTCATTACTAGTAATCTTATTTCAATTTTGAAATGATAAAGACTTGGATGCAATCACTTGGAAGTCAATAAATAATGCAAATACATATAAATTGTCTTAATACATAAATGTTAAAATTATAAACACAACAAATATAACAGTTTTATGAGTGTCCATTTTTGTATGAAACAATAGTTTTTGTTGGACTTTTTTAACCCTAATTAGGATAACTCATATCCAAAACCATAAATAATTAACAAAAAGACAATCAATCCAAAAAATATTATCAACAAATCAACTACAATAATATGAAAGCCTTAATGTATTGACATTAATTTGGTGCATATTATCTCCATCCTCTGCATCAAAGAAATCACTTTGATTTGTCCTTGGAGTATAGTCAATGTCACCTAAAGACCTCAAGACTTCATCACGATTTCTCTTCAAATAGATTTATTTTTCCTCCACACAATAATAGTTAATTTTTCATAGATGGTCTTAACCTTATTCAACCCTGAAATAGGAATCTTCCTCATGAACTCAATGCCATTTCCATATTTTCCTAACCATTAGATACAAAAAACCCCTCCATCATTCCCTTTGGTGAAATATCTTGTAATTAAGAATCCAATTTAAATTTTCCTTCATTAAGTGATTCTAATTCTATATCAACATAACCACACTTCACTCTGATTCCCTTCAACATCCCCACAAGTCCACCTTTTTGAATTTTCCTAACTTCTACACCAAATTCTTGATTTACACCTATAGAGGAGGGGGATTGATTGCTCAGGACCCTAGGTCATGGGAGGGTCTAGAACAATCAATTGCCCTATTCTACCTCACGCTAAAGGATTGTTTAAGGTAAGTTTAATATCTTAAGAGGGTGAAAATGAGGGGTAACTGGTCTGTCACTATCATTTTATCAACTCGAGGGTTTAAGAGACCAGGTGAGAAAATTCCTAAGTCTAGATTGTAACCTAGGTAGCTCTCTACTAGAGGACTCCAATGTAGAAGACAAACAATAGTGTAGCATGTTGGCATCTTGGTTGGGCACTGGCATCCATATAGAAAGAGAGTATGAAGTACATTTAAGATTAACAGGGAATTAACTAATCAACCTGATAAATATGGTTTTATGCAATGACAAAAAACATAAAGAGCTAAACTATTGAAATGAAAAGAATAATACTTTAACTTAAGTAGAAGTTGACAAGAGAAAAGGTGGTAGAAACTCAACTTATGATCAGTCCAGCCTCCTGCAAGCTCCACAAAAACATGAACACCTACACACAACAAAATGGGGAAAAATGTTACCTAGGTTGTTTCAGTGCTTGCCACAGTCAAACCCCCGTTTTCGTGTTCCCACCTCCACAGACAACCAAAATAACCATGTGAGAAAGTATGATAAAAAGCATATTGAAAGCAAGTACTACCAAGCAATGGTAACAACAATATGCTGCATAAATCAAATAAAGATGCTAAATGAAATGGATATCACCTCCCAAAACAATATGCCCTCAAGCACGTGAAGGGAGATGTGAGCTCGCAAGCTCATAGGTGCCATCATTGTTGGAACAATGTGAGGAGGAAAACTAGTAGAGTGTCATCTTGGAGCTTCAACAATGGATAAAGTGTTGTTAAATGCTCAAGAAGTATGTAGAAACATGAAGTGATATTGAAGAAGATTGAATGAATGAAGAAGATCTTTTTGGGATGAATAGAAGCCCAAAAGAGCCATTCGAGGTTGATCAAGGGTGTAGGGGCATTATGCTTCATCACCAATGGAGAAGCGTAACACCTCTACAAATTCCAAAGGCGAAAATCCTGTTAGGACGACAACATGTTGCATAGACATCCCGTGTTGTGCTAGCATCCTCGATAGAAATTTCCCCATCGACACTACAGAAAGCCGCTAAGTGGGTGGAAAGTGAATGGATGAGGTGGAAAGCATCATTGGGTTTGATTTTTCTAAGGTAAGGGGGTGTAGATGGAGAATTTTCAAGGGGTACAAATTCACTTTATTACATTTTTCCTCCACTTTAGTGAGCATATCTACTACCAAATGCGAGGTAAATCAAATCGAAAGAGTTCAAAGAAAGCATACCTAAACCGTTGAGGAAGTAGACTACAATCTGGCCCACTTGAAAGCACCGGAAGAGAAGATTGCTCCATTTGTCCCCGGGCCTGAGGAGAGTTGAAAAAAATGCATCGCAAATCTGCAAACCTACGAAAGGTGAAAAAAGAGGCTTTGTAGGTGTTCAATCCTACAGAGTTGAACAAAGAGATCTCATAGGATGTAAGTGCTTTACAGGTCCTTAGACTTGCAAAGGAGGCACCCCCTAGGTGCTTGGTCCTAAAGGAAGCTGAATGTGAGGCTTCATAGAGTCTAATAGGGGCCTTATAGGTACTCAGTCCTGAGAGTTTTCACAATAGTGGTTTACAATTTTTGGCCAAACTAGACACTAAAATTATTTTTAAACTAAATCTTCAGCATTCGGCCACCTATAGCGGCTAAACCATGAAGAATTTGAAGATGATGAAAACTAGAATCTCACACATTTTTTTCTATAGATTCTAAACATATTTTTTCAAAAATTTTGGAATCATATTGCACTTCTTTTTCCAACTCCCACAAAATTGGTTTTTCAAAACAACATTTTTAAAAAGTGACGCACACCGTATAACACAACTTTTTTTCCATGAAGGATAAATTATAATTCTTTCGAATTTAGATTTGTAACTACGATATCTAAATTAACTTCCACTTGGTTAAATGATTTTTAATGAATATTTTCTCTAATCAAGTTTCAAAGTCAAACCAATTACAATTCAGGACATAATAGCGATTGTATAACGCATAACTTTTTTTGCATATATTGAAATTCAATTTTATTTTTTTTGTTGGATCAAGGAATTCAATATCTGGTGCACTCATATTTTTCAATTTTTTTTTGATAATCTATTATTTTTCCACATGTGTAGAACATAGA
>VDFB02173356.1:27786-55417 GCA_007258455.2 Sequoia sempervirens | reverse complement strand
AGATCTCCACTGATGAAGATGGCTCTCGTACTCTTCACGTTGCTGTCCCACGAGTCCAGTGTGACCGGAATGAAGCAGCTCCTGAAAACTATGTGGTCACCACTCTTGATTTGGGACGCCCTACTGGTGCTCAGATTGTTGAGGAGTGTGATAACTCCTTCCTCGCCCTCAAGGATAGGTTGTTCAAGAAAGAAGGGAAATATAAGAAGTTGAAACGAGAACACAAGGCGTTAATTGGATATGTTCAGCAGTTGTCTCGTTCTCGAGGGCAGGATGTACCAGTGATAGAGCCTCCAGCAGATATTCCTAGAGAGTCGATCAGCGGCTTAGTAGAATTGGGGAGGATGGCACAGGAGGCAGACAAATGGGTCACAGGAGTTCGTACTGAGACAGAGAAGTTTATGGAGGACCTTGCTTCTGCCTTTCAGCAGGCCTCTACTATTTTGACACGGATGGATGCGGTGGATCATGCTTGGGGCGATGCCTCTATCTATCAGAGTAAGGTGATCCAGCGCCTTGAGGTATTGAGGCATGTGCCATTGCAGTTGTTGATCGATGGAGGTGTCATTCAGGCGAATGACCGATATGATTTCTCTCGGTGGTATTCTTCGGCTATCACAGGGCGTGGCTTCTTCGATGCAGCACAGGCAGATTCAACCAGGGTACATAAGGCTATGGCCAACATTATGATGGAGTTCGTAACACTTTCGAGGCCATATTTGCTATAGGGCGCTGAATCCGTATGAGATAAGTTTTGATAATTTGAGGGGTTTGCCGGGTTCTCTCGCAGATGTTAAGACCTTTGTACAGATGACTTTGAAAATACTGCTACATTCTCCACTTTGATCCAGAACACGCAAGACTCCTTAGCTGCTTGGAGAAAATCTTGTACGAGGCACGAGCATTCAGTCACGGTATTAGAGTTTCAGTTGGATTGTGTTCCACCTATTTCGGTTCAGGAAGTTGAGGCCATACTTAGCAGATTTGTTGAGTTGGCAGTCAAGGAGAAGGCCAATGGGAACACACTACTGGACAAAGACCTTCTAGAGGACTGAATGTGGAGCATTTATTGCATTTGCTATTTTTGGGAGTGAGTGGGAATCTCTGATTCATTTAATGTACCACTCCCTATTCTGGCAGTTTTTAGGGTTAGGGCTGAGGTGGCACGATTCTGGCCCCTCTATTGATTGTAACCCTAGCCGTCCTTTGGGACTTGGCTAGCTATAAAAGGGGGAGTCCCCCTCATTAGAATCAGATTAGAATTAGAAATTAGAGATCAGAGATTAGATCAGAGCTAGAGATTGTTGAGTAGAGCTAGATAGTGTAGCATTGTAGAGCATTTGCATAATTTGGAGAAGAGAGAAAGTTTTCCCTTTGAAAACTTTTGAGGAGATTGTTGTGTAACACATTTTATGATAATAGTTCTTTTCATTGATGATGGAATTCGTCTTGTCATGAAATGCTAGCAAGGTTTCTTCTTCCTTTCGTATCCAAGTAGATTAAATTCATGCAAGTAGCTTACTTAGGTGTGTGGTGTTTTATTGAGATAGCTTCGCTTTATTCCATACCACTAGCGGCTTGTTGATGATAAGTCTGCCTTGTGTGGTCAACTGGACATTACATTGAGTTTAACTTCGGTTATGGTTTATATGCTTATATGCGTCGTTGTGATGGTGTATGCATGTTAAGTCATAACTTGAACATCTTTTGCTATTTCCCTTGAAGATTGCACCGATTTTACTGAGGCTGTCCGACGGAGGCTAGGTGAAATCCGGTTGAAGTCTATTGAAACGAAGCCCCACTCATCTTGCATTTAGAATAGAATATAAATTTCTTAGGCCCTTTCCCCTTTTTACTTTCCGCATATTTCTGATTAGTTTTAGGAAAAGAACCACATTGCCAAATCATACACGTGAGAATTCCCCTTCAAAATCCTACGTTAGCTGCTGACTGCAAGAAATCTGAACAATTACGTAAGTCCCCTCGTACGAACACAGCAATACACATCAACCAAACTGGGTCTATTCGCACTTAAGGAACCTTGGAGTTGAACATGCGGTGAACTCTCGCACCTTAGCACACGGAATAATTTTAATCAAGAGAGAACTATAGCTCAAACTATTTTGTCCTCATTGCTTATATGGCTCACAAAAACCACATCAACAGATTGTAATTTTGAATAAGCCACCTGCACTAGTTATCTGCTGAGAGAGATTTTCTCAAGTTTGTTGAGATCCTCCCACCTTATTCTCCAGACCTTCCTCCTATAAATACTTGAGGGGTCTATTGTAATCTTTATCTTTTTAGCAAGCAAGAAAACTCTGCAGAATTTTGTACTCATAAAGTCTTTGAGCTTTATAGTGGAATATTGTGAATTTTCAAGTGATATCAAGAACCTGGAATTTCAGACTTTGAGCTGAATCCTTGTTTTATTATATTGTGATTACTTGAGAATTGTTGAAGATTGCTGAAAAGAGATTCGATTTAAATATCTGCAGAATTTGCGCTGTAAATGTGAGAATTGAATTCATAATTAGTGTTAGAAATTGAGAATAATTGCAAGTCTTTGTGCTAGTATTAACTCTCATCTAGAATAGTTAATAGATACTTCATAGTTACAGATTTTACGCTGTTTTATGTTGTATATTTCCATAAAGTAATCGTTCTAAAAAAGGTTGATAGGATTTCATTCTTCAAGACTTTGTGCTTATTGAATTGTTTTCCCGTCCCGGAGGAAATAACGGAAGTCTTTGCGCTTTCAGGAAACTTTATCTCCTCTTTCTTTATTCCATTGCATAGTTACCATACTAAAGTTTTATCAACGTATACTGTTTCTTTTCTTTGAAGAGAAGAGAATATAATCTTTCCTGAAATAAGAGGAACGATTGCTGTCCTATCCATTTAGTTTTATTTAGTTAAAGGGGGAGCCTTCCCTTAATTAGGAGAGTTCAAACTCACGTGCTGTGGTTGAAATCTCAATTTTGTACGCTTTCACGAGAATACAAAATTTCCAACCAATAGATTGAAAAGGAAGGAAAGTCTTCCATTTGAATACTTTGTAAGAAGTTGTTGTGAACACTTTCATAATAAAAGAGTTTTCATTGATGGTGATCTCTTCTTTGTTATGAGTAGCTAGCGAGGCTTCTTCGTCCTTCCAATTCACTTAGAATCTTGAAGTAGCTTAAAGTAAAGTAGATTTCGTTTCATGCAAGTAGTTAGTAATTGTGGAATGTGGTGCTCAATTTGAACAAAACTTCGCTTATCCATACCACTAGCGGGCTCGCTGACGGTGGGTTCGCCTTGCATGGTCAACTGGAACATTGTGAACTTAACTTAGATTACGATCTTCATGTTGGCATGCATCGTTGTGATGGTGTCTTCATGCTGAATCGTGATTTGAATACTTTTGATTACTCCTCTGAAGATTGCACCGGTTTTGTGGAAGCTGTCCGAAGCGAGGCAAAACAAAGCTCGGTTGAAGTCTGTGAGAATTGATTGCCATGTCCCACACCTTAGAGTAGAATTATAGCATCTCTTATCCCTGCACTCATTTAAATTCAGTTCATTTCTGGTTAGTGTTAGGAAACTTGCACTTACCTGCCAAACCATTCGAACCATGTGAAACCCTTTAATCTGTTGTCTATTGTCCGCTGCTGAACAATTGTGTAAGTCCCGTTGAAATACCAGCAAATCACATCGAGCCAACCGGTGACTATCCAATCACTAGAAGGAACCCTTTGAGTTTGTTGGCGCTAAATTAGCACCTCTGGAGTGCTGATTGTAAACGTTCAGCTATTTCAAATGTTTTGCAACACTTCTTCGTTATTTAAAGAGGATAAGTCCCTCTCTGCTGGGAGCAATGCATAGGGAAGGGAAATGTTTAACTAAGTTCCTATCTTTTTATGCTTCAGCGGCAGGACACAAGGGTGCACAAACACAATGCACCGTAGCTAAGCTTTTCTCTGGTTTCTGCAGATCTTAACTACGACTAACTAGCTTCTATCTATCCAATACCTTCAAGGTAAACAGAGCATGAGGGTAAAGGAGCGGGAATGGGATGGTTGAATCACTTGAATTCACCGTCTCCAGAGGATATGACCGAGGCTCTGAACTCTCGG
Source organism: Sequoia sempervirens (assembly GCA_007258455.2). Lineage (NCBI taxonomy): Eukaryota > Viridiplantae > Streptophyta > Pinopsida > Cupressales > Cupressaceae > Sequoia > Sequoia sempervirens. The sequence continues at coordinate 51,299 of VDFB02173356.1, read as the reverse complement.
GTATACACCGGGATAAGGTTGGTACAAGCAAACACTCTGCACGGTAAACTAGATCCGAGATCTGCCAAGGAGGAGGGACTCCTATCCGAGGTATGAGCTTAAGAAATAGCTTACTAGAAACAACAAAATCACGATGCCTTGGCCAACGAGCTTGCTAAGGAGGAGGGACTCCTATCCGAAGTATAGCTTGGAAGTCAATACATTAAACAACATCAAACGATAACTGTCAATAACAAATATCCAAGGAGGAGGGACTCCTATCCGAGGAGGGAAATGAGACAACAAGCTATTAAACACAAGACGTAGACATAACTTCAAATAAGATGATCAAAATGCAAGCGCCTTCTGATATTCCTCTTCAATGCTTTATCAACGAACTACAAAAGTTGGGAAAGCAAAGGCACGAAATCATGCACAATTACAATCATCCAACTAACTCTCATCCAAGAGTGAACAAATATTCGCTTTCAAAGTGTTGGCAACAATGGCGCAGCAATTTTGCATAGCAAGTAAAGGTTAAACAAATAATGAGACCAAGGCTCTTATTTATAGAACTCAAAGGAGTGGGCAACCCCAAAATCTCCTTGAGTTAACAATGAGTTCTTGCCAATCAATTAGCAAGATTTATTCCTAAATAGGGGGAACAAGCAGTTAACTGGAAAGCTACTTCAGTTAACTGAAAGTTAACAAAGAGTCAACTGGAAACTACTTCAGTTGACTGAAAGCAAACTAAAGGTGAACTTAAATGTAAAGTCTCCCTCCAAAATAGACATCCATATTTAGTGGAGATCTAAGATCCACAAATCGTGGAAGTCAATTAGACATCCTTAATTAGTGGCATCTGACAATGCATGATTTAAGGAAAGTGGAGTTAAACTTGGAAAGAACCATCAAGTTAACTCCAACTACATTTAATAGCATCTTGAGTTGACTTGGAAAGAAGCGTCAAGTCAACTCAAGTCTCATGAATGCCACTTGGAGGGTGTATGGCGTCCTTCTCTGGTGCATTTATAGCTCGCCATTAATCAACAATGTCTCAATCCATTGATTGACTTCATCGGCTTCCGGGGAGTTAATGCTTTGTAGGATGATGACGTGGCGTCGGAGCATGACCTCACCCGTTGTGAGCTGATTTCCGAAGTCAATGCATTGAGATGCTGCCTCTTCTAACTTGGTTGATAAAGCTGCTACCTTAGCCAGCTTACAACCCTCTGGCTCGTCAAGAAAGGTGCTGCGGATGACATCCCTGAACTGGTTCTGTACAGTCACCAACTCGACGTATTCTCCTCCCTCACGCTGATATTCCATGCAAGGGAAAGATATTACCAACATTCTTGCGAAGTTGATAATAGTGGCAACCACCCTTCTGTAATCAATCATCTCTACTGAATGAGCGTCGTAGGCTTTCACCTTGTACGCTAATTGTTCCTTCCAAGCAAAAAGATGTTGCTTGTTTTCCTCAGAGTATACTGATTGATATGCTAATTGCAAATCTGCAATTGTGCTTTCGTCTTCAAGCCTCTTTTCTGCAATCCTCTGTTCCGACTGCTGGATCTCCACACGAAGTTCATGTGCTCTATCTCGTAACTGCTATAGGTTTCCCAGTACGCATCTACCCTTGAGAACAAACTCTTCCACCTGATTTCTCAAGTGTTTGCCGAATGTTAACAATTGCCGATGATTTTGTTCGGCGGGGAGATCTACTAGTCCTGCTGGTAGGGCTGAGACGTTTGGTGTGCCATGTATCAAGCTGGTTATGTAAGACCTCAGTTTCTGATTTTCAGCCTTTAAGGCTGCCTTTTCCTTACCATCCTTTGCCATCCTTTCTTGTACGCTCACCGAAGCTATTCCGAGAAGGTCGGCCTCCACCTGTCGTGTAGTCTTCCCAAGGTTAAGTTGAGACAAAGTTTAGTCCTCTACTTGAACCTCGTGTATGCTTTTCTCTACTGGTGGGGCGGCAGTCTCTATAATGATCTCACAATCTGCATTCCTTTCTATGTGAACTTGCTTCTTTAGCCTCTTCGCCGACATGTCTTGTGGGACGTGGTCGAACTCGGTAAAGTCAAGTTCATACGAGGGTTTTTCCCTCTTCCTTCCTAGGAAACCTTCGAGCCAAATAGAATCTCAACGAACTTCACTAGGAGGGACGTGAGGTCCTTGAACGCTAGATGAGTGAGACTGTGCTGGGGCAATGTCTCTCGGTGGCGAATCCAAGTCGATGAGGACCTGTGTTCGCTGTGATACTGGTGATGTTGGCGGCTTTGCTTCCATAACAGGCACCGTTTTTGTTGCTGCTTCTATTGTTGTTGCTTCCGCCATTGGTTCAGCCACTGGTTCTTCAACAACTAATGCTGCTGGTTCCTCCATGATAACTTCTACTGAATCAAGGGTAGCAGTCTCTACTCTTTGTTCTGGGGCAGCAATACCCGTGATTATTTCAGGACTATGTGTGGCTTTCTCCACTGGTGTCCTCTATGTTCTAGGTTTTGACATCCTCATCCCTTGGGGAGGATTGCACCATTGCTTTTGTCTAGGTTTCCTTCTTGAAGTGGAAGGTGGTGTAGACTGAACCTGTGGCGGCTCTGTTCTGTGAGGTATCACCTTCCTTGATTTTTTGCTGTCGAGATAGAGTTGGCTATTTCTAACCACTCTACTCGTTCTTTCTTCTATAGATGTATCCTCTTTGGCATACCAATCCACTCTCGGGAGCGGTTGGGAGTCAACTGAATCTGCGAAGAATGTGGGGAGAATGACTTCCCCCTCATCATCTGACAGGCCCTCAATGTCTGCTGACATGAAATCAACAATCTGTGGGAGTCTGAATCTGCTGTAGTTCCTTCTTCGCACTTCATACTCGTCTTTACAATTCACCCAATAATCTTCCATAGAAGACTTATGTGACGAGTGTTGCTCGAGGTGTGCTGCATAGAGTCCTTTGGGATCATAGGATCTTCTATCAATGAGATATTTGAGGTTGAACCTCCTTGTTTCTTGACCCATCATCTTTGCATCCGCCGCGAATCCACATCTATATAGTCCCATTTCAACGGGAAAGTTAACAGCTGTCTTCCTCTTCAAGCGCAAGTGGATATGAACCTCGGACAATTGTCTCAGGAACTCCATGAAGACTACTCTATCCGAAGGGTGTCTTGGTAGCATGGCAGGGTGGCCAATGTAGCCATACACGCGTATGTAGGAGAATGTAGGAAATTGGATGAACCAATCTGCCCAATCCGCCATTGCCTCTCTGGTTGTCTGTGAAATACGCACGTGCATCTCATGGTTAAGCTCACGAACTATGTGCATGGTGAAGTGATCACTTGTCTTCTTGAAGTGTCTTTCCGCTTGAGTAAACTCAAGACGTGTGAAATACTCGTGAACCTTCTGCACACCTAAGGTGCCCACATTGTTCAATAACCTAAAATCGCCTTGGAAGGCTATTAGGTATACTAGGTAAGAGCACATGTGGAACCTATGAGCTTCCAGATACCCAGTGATTTGTCGGTGGAGTGTGTCACTGATCAAAGTGGCCCAGTCATAGTATTCCCTCCTGCTAATGATTTTAGCGATGACATAGTACATCCATGGCTGGAATTGACGACCATCTTCTTCTCCAGTGACTCTATTGAGTAGAGTGATTAACACTGCGTACTCGTCTTTACATTCTCCTCGCCCCAACAACTTAGGCAAGCTTGCCTTTGTCACTTTCAGCCATTTTTCGGCCATTATCCTTTGACATTTGTCCTTAGCTATCTCAAAATATTTCTCACATTACGTCAATGATATGACTTTGCTGTTAGGATGTGAGGGAATATCAAAACATCTTTCGATATCCTGAGGCTTTAAACTACAAACAATTCTTCCATCTGCTGCTCTGATTTCTCTGGTGGTAGGGTTGTAATGCTTGATACAAGCGATTACGAGCTCTACGCTTTGTAGTGTGATGGGAATTGATGCGGCTTGCAGCAATCCGGATTCTTCGATATTCTCTAATGTTATTTGATTCATGCCTTCTAACTGCTCCAAATCGACCACTGGATTTACTTGGTGTAGATTTGTGTCAACTGTTTTCAGGTAATCATGGAGTAAGACCGTCTTGGTCTCGTATTGCACCTGGGAGTACTGCATCCTGAAAAACTTAAAGATTGATTGTAATCTTGACCTAGTTCAGATGATTTTCAGAAACACTTAAAAATAGCGCCCTGCCGAGAAGTATTTTTCCGGAAAAAATCTGGCACATGGGTTTTGTTCGTGCTTCAATGCTGAACAAACCCAGTTCCTCAGAATTTGGATTCTGAAACTTTTTCGGAAAAACCCCCAAAAATAGGGGCAGCAAGTTTGCTGATTTTGGAAAATTTGTTGAGATGGGTTTCTCTGGAAAATGATGCTGAATCTACCCAGTTGATCAGATCTGATGTAGCCTGTTGCTTTTTCTGTCAGATGCAAGAAAACCTAAGACAAGAAGAGAGGAAAAAGACAGAATGTGGATTGGAAGTTTTATCTGATCTTCAAAAAAAACTATCTCTGATCCAATCCTCAAAATGGCAATCCTTTCCTGCTTCAGATCTGCAAATAAAAATGAAGAACGGATGAAAACCTCCTTCAGATCTTCAATGGCGTCCTTGAGAGCTTTGTGGCTGTTTTTATCCTTCAACCTGCAATGAAATAATGAAAAGGGGACGCCATCTCCTTGAATATATATGTTTGAGTTTCAGATCCACAAATTTGGGGACCTAACACAAGCTCAAAAGGTGATTTGAGTTTGATCTGAAGTTAAAAAGGTGATTTCCACCAATCGTGGAGCGTTTTAGCCAACTTTAACTCAAAAAGCTTTTGACTTTAGTCAACAAATGACCTTTGACTTCTTTTAGGCGTCCCTTTTCATCTTTTGCAAGTTTTTTAGTATTTTCTCCTGAAAACCCCCTGTTTGATCCTGAATCTAGCGTTGTCTGTTGACCCTGAGACGTCACGGACACATTCACTGCGGAGCTGGATCCATACTGGAAAGAAGTGCCTGGGAGACTGCATGATAAAAACTGAGTTTAGGGCTCCAAAAGAATAGGCGCCTTTCCCAAGAAAGGGCGCTTTTGCCAATGCCTTAGTGATTTTTCAATCTTCGTTCTTCAGCTTATTTGAAATGACCTCTCGTGCCTTGAACTGGATTTCTCGTTGATTGGAGAGTCAGATGTTTTCACTTGATGTCTTATCAGGTTCCTAGCTCTGCTTTGCCAGAAATGACTGTCTTCAGGAAATCTGAATCTCAAATTAGGGTTCCTTTATTCAAGGGCGCCTCTCCTTGAAAAGGGCGCTTTTGCCTTTTAGCTTGATTATTTTCATCTGACAAGTTGCCTACTTTGATCCAGATTATCCGTTGACTGCTCTGTCAGGTATTGATGCTTGCAGTTGCGTTTCCGAGATCTATTTGGGCTGAGAAGGTTATCCTGGGAGGCCATTTGTCATTGGTCAGCATCTAGAGGTCAAGAAAGAAGGGCGCCTTTGCTTTGAAAAGGCTCTTTTTCTAGAACTTCGTCGTTTATCTGTGGTTTCCTGATATTTCCTTGAACTGCCTCTTTTTGCTTCATCAGCAATTGCTAGTGATCTGTTCATCGGATGATCTGGATGTTTGTTTCACTGTTTAGCCAGCAGTCAAACGTCAAGAATGACTGCTTCGGATGATCTTACTGACTTCATTTGACCTTCAAAGATCATGGGCGCCCCTGCTTGAAGAAGGCGCCTTTTCAACATGTGAGCAATCTCCCCTTCGTAACATCTCCAGAGTTAGTCAAATTTTGACCTTTTTCGTTTTCAGGAATCTCCTTCGTCAAACAGCATCTTTTTCGACCTTTTCCGCCATGGTTGTATCGTTGAAGCTTTTGAAGCTTAGCTTTCAGCGCCTGGTACTGGCCAATCTGCCATTAATGGCTGTGGAGCTCCTAACTTCGTTCCTGAAAAAGAGAAATAGACCCACCAGAGTAAAACGTGTCTTTTGATGATTCTGACTTGACCAATGTGATCGTGAAGCCCTTTAAGCCTATCAAAATCATTTTCGATCATTTCTGGGAAGGTCCTATTTTCGGGGGATTTCCCTGAAAATAGGGGAAAAAACCCTAATTTTCAATTTTTCAGAATTTTGTACATGTGTTCCTTGACAGAAACCCACCAAGATTCTATGATTGGTTTGACCTAAAACAGACCTTTCATGGCATTTTAACAAGATTTAGCTCAATTTCACATGCAAACCATTTGGGGTACAACGTAGTTGAACGCGACAAATTCCTCCTCACAATCTTAGTGTGCTAGATACTTGATCAAGAGAGAATAGGGTAGCCATTGGCAATTTTATTCGGTTGGTGTGGTCAATTTAAAAAACACATCAACACCGCCCATCTTGTCCCTACTACTAGTTGTTTGTAAGCAAGAACAAGTGTTGTCTACAGCTGCTTATGATTTAATGCAGGGTATCTTCGAACAATGTGAGGGCAAGCTAAGGCCCTACTTGTTTGCTAGTGAGTAGGTGCAAGAAAAGGGGTTAGAACTTGAAGTAGTTGATGATGAGAAGACCATACATCTTGAGGATAGTTTGACAAAACCCCTTGAAGATACTTCAACGCATGAAAACAATTCTGATTTTTGTAACAACAATCATATTTCATTACATCAGCATGAGATAACAGCCATTACACATGAGGATGATGGTTGTATGGGGTTGTCTAATGTTGATACTCAAGATTTGAGTGATAATGATGCAATAGGTTGTCATGGATTCAAGCCACAACAAGTCTGATTTTATCAATCAGACTTTGGAAGATGGGAAAAAATTAGGAAATTTACTTAATGATGATGGGTTTCGAGATAGCTTTTTGGATGTGCATGCATCTACTTTGGAAGAGGAAGTGTGCGATGATAATGTCAATTCAGTAGCTTCCAACATGTCATTTGAGCAATTCCATGAGGTACATAACAATAGTTGCTGTGTTGATGATGTGTGCAAAGTTGATGGCACACATAATGATGCTTACCAATCAGTTAGTGATGGTGATTCGGCCTCTTATCATAGTGCTGATTTTAAATCAGAAAATTTGTCACAGGGGTCTCTTCACTTAGCAGGGCAGTTGAAGTTGAACGAAGGCATGATTTCTACAACCTTAGAACATTTCGATGTTGCTCAGTAGTTGTTGGCAAATTATTGTTGGAGTACTCCTGAATTAGATGAGCATTGTAATAGTCGACTTTCCCTTGCAAAGTTTCACGCACTTAGAGAAGCATTGGGGGTAATGGAAAATAATTACCTAGAGTTACTATCTAATAGAGATTATCTCCTCAAGTAGGATGGGATCTGTTATGATGCGTTAAAAGGGAAAGAGGAGGAGGTTGATGAGCTCACTTATGAGCTTGAGGTTACCATGGACTCGTTGAAGAGCACTCAAATGGCCCTTCAAGAGTCTAAGCCATGGATTGATAAGCTTACCGTGGAGTTGAGCTCAGTGCAGTCTTCATCACCTACAGATACAGTTTAGATATCTATGGCAGCAGTTGGTGATGAGCATACATCCACGAATTGTGATAATGTGCATAATAAGGATGTGGCAACATCCATTCCAATTACAGGTGCAGGTGACACAGATGGGATGAGTACTTTGTAATGAGCCTTGCTCAAACTGACTTTAAATCTCTTCAATTTGCAGCCTTGAAATTTTGTCAAACAGTTTGTATGCAATGTTCTATGTTTCTGGTATGAAGTTTCAGCTTGTTGTTTGATGCTTAGAATGAAAGCCAAATTGATTTGAAAGCTTAAAATAACTTCTACAATGACTATGCAAGTTTCTAAATGCAATACAATGACTTTTTTGTATTTTTAAATGCATACAAATGAGAAACTAAGTTAATAAAATGCATCTACAGCCAAGACACATTTCGTCAAACACTTGGCATGCAAACTAGTAAGCTGAGTACATATGATATTTAAATGTTCAATAATAACACCAATTGAACAACTACTTATTTCTCCTTGATTGCAAATGTTTATTCAATGCAATGCTGGTTACAAAAATGGCCAAGACTCTTGGCATCACACTTATGCAACCTTTACAATTTTCTGAGTACAAATGGCAGCCTCTTACATTTGATCATATATGAATAAAATTGAATGCAAAACAACATAGAAAGAACGTGGTTGAAGCGTCTATGACTGAAGATGAAGAAGCAACCAATAGAATACCAAAATGTGCCTCTTCTTTGACAAATCGAACCCTTCTCCAAAATTGCCCCTATTCTAGTCTGAGTGCTTGAATAAATATTTTGGCAGCTTCTTAACCTCCTTTCAAGCATCTAAAATCATCTCCATGACCCAAGGTTTAGTGCACCCAAGATTGAAAGTAAAATTGATGAAAACAGTGGCCTCCAAGAGCAAAATTGACCCCTTCAATGATGCTGATATGATGACTGGAAATTATTATCAGAATAATATATATAATGCAAATCGACTTCCACTAGCTTGAAGACGAAAACTATACTTAACAAAATGCTTCCCAATAACTTCCAATCGATTATCTCTCAAAATTGGCCTTTGGCCACAAATTTTGCTCTATGAGAAGTCTGAAGTAACCTCTCGAATGGCTGCAACCCTTCAGAAGATATTTCACTTCCTTAGTTATGCCATCAATGGGAGTTTTCGTTCCCAAAGACTATATGCTGCAGAAACCTAAGCTCCACAAGTGCTCATAAAATTGTTGATGTCAAAATGGTGGATGAGAACAATGGCAGCCAACACCCTCTTTTTATATTTTTTCTTTCTCCTCAATAGGGCGGCTTCTAGAAGCATCTTATTATTTTATTATTATTTTTATTTTATAATTTACAATTGCACTTTATAATAAAATAATAATTCATAACATAAAGTGCAAATATAACATCACCTTATAACATGAGGTTTCTAAAAATAGAAACATATCAATTAATCATTAGAACACCTCCATATGAATACTGAATCCCAAAAGAAGCCAACTGCCAACAAGGTATCTGCCAAGAAGACCCTCTAAACATGCCCCATTAGCCTACAAGGGCCACTGATAGGCTAATCACGCAGATGTATCAATGTCTAGCTAGAAGGGGACATTACATACTTTGGATGAGTTAAGCAGGGAACAATGTGTTATATTTGGTGTTCCTGAGAATAGTCCCATTACAAGTGATGCAGAGAGTTGTGTGAATGATCACAATGTTGTTCCATTCTCTCCACAGGAGTTATGCAAGGAGTCATCTAGTGGGGAGTTTAGTCCTCATCCCATGCAGCTGATTTTGGTAAACCACCTATCGAGCCACAAAGATGGAGGGATCAGATGAAGGTCACTGAAGAGAAGGTTGATCAAACCTTATCTTGTTTTGATTGCACACATAAGTATGTCGAGTACCTCCTTTGGTCAACAAAATTTCAGGAGAGACAACATGGGGTCTCAACTAGTACTCCTTTTTGTAGTTTGCGATTCATCTGAAGCATTTTGGAGGAAACAAAATTAGAATACATCCATTTGCTTCATGATAGAGATTATGCTATTTGGTACATAGAGAAGGTCAGTAGAGAATCTACCCAATTATCCATTCAAGATCAGAGACATGAGCCATCTTTTGATTCGGGAGTTGAGAGTGATGAGGAGTGTGTTCTTAGCCATTGACACAGATAGGTGCATTCTATCTTGACTGCATAGTTAGGAGTGCTCATCATTCTCCTTTAGTCCGCACACAAATGATTTGATGATGTGTAGGTGTGGATTGGCTCGGGATTTATATCATCCATTGTGGGATGAAGTGTTACCATCTTTAGAAGATGGAACTAGAGACTGCAGGTGCTCGACTAAGTTGTTTGCAGGGTTAGGGATCAGATTTCCATCATGCTCATATGTATATAATAGAGTTCGCTACTTATTGGTCCCAAAAATTTCCATTGGAAACATGGTTTCAGGGAGGTTGTGGTGTCAGTAGGAATGTGTGTAATGACCCTTTTCTAGTGGAAGCACTTGAACTTGATTCTTGCATTCAACGTGTTTTTCAAAGAGACATTAGAAACATTAGAGATCAATAAATTTCAGTAATAACATCTAATAAGATCAAAGATGATACAAATGTCTCATTCTTGTCAAAGGATTATTCCTTTCCTCCTTATTACTCACTATGAATGATTCTTCTATTATATATAAAACATCTTTCAAGATTCCATAGAGGGACTTTGATTATACCATTTAATGTCATAGTGAACGTTATTACTTATAAGGCCCAATAATTGCTACAAGCATCATTATTGGATAGTTGTAAATAATATATTATATATATATTATTTTATATGTATTGTATTTGCCCACCATCTATAACACATCTATGAATTTAATATATATATATATATATATATACACACATCTGAATATACACTATCAATCGTTAATCATAACCTTCCAACTCTCAATATACTTATCCATCCTACTGTATTCAAATATGTCCATAAATCATAATATACTTAAGTATACTTATAAGCATCAACTGAGATTTAAATTAATAATATACCCAAATCAACTATTCTGACCGTCTACACATTATTATATTAATCCACTCAGAAATATATATATTTATCATGTATATGTTAAGTATATATGTCAGCTCTAACTATTGTCAACTCCTTTGCTTATAATCGAACATTCATAAATTTCATATGAAGCATGCTACAGGAATTAAATGTGTATATATATAAATTTCAGTATGCCAACACATTCATGTAATATATGAACAGCAAATACAAGTAATGAATATGACATAAATACCATGCCAAACCTGATAGGCTTAGACTTACCCAGTTCGCTGCCTCTTGCTTGTGATCGGCTTCAGGGGGGGTCCGTGTATGTCCAGCCTTTGCTTTAAGATCTGTCTTTTTCTTACTCTCCCAAATACTACGACTTACAAACAATATGCAGTGGCTGTTTAAAATACCTAATGATTTTATTGAAATATATTACACGTCAGTCTTCATTTTTTTCCTCCAGCCCATTCTCCAAATTCCACATCTCCCTTTTATGCCTTGATTTATTAATATCACAACCCTCCGCTGACCAGAGGATTGGTATATATGGCACCAATGGAAAGTTCGTAGATTTTAGTTGTTAGTGATTGCTGGGATAATACGATGCATTATGAGTATCTTTTAGGAATTGTTGCCTTTAGGAGAAGATATCAATTCTTTTGTTTATTAATCGATGCTTTTAGGAATTGATATTAATGCTTTTGCTTTGTTTTAATTATTTGTTTATATTTAATCTAAAGCATGGTTGTTTTCAGATTTAGTGATTTTACTATCATAATAATAACAATTAATAATACCAATATTATCCATTATGATTATAATTACATTAATAATATTAGTTGCAATTACTTATATTTTTATTTTGATATTTATTTTATATTATTTTCTTGTGTCAATATTTTGCAATTGTAATTATACATTTGTTAATATATATATTTGTACTTCGTTATTTATTTATTCGCATTTATATTCTAACATGTATTGTTTTTTAAGTATTTGTATCAACGTTTAGTAAATTTAGTGTCCTAATTCGGGGACATGACAGCATGTTGGCTTGGTTAGTACTTTCCGAGGTGATTGAGGAGAGTTATATTGTTTCTCATCTTGAGAGAACTATAGAGATGATTCTCCATTATATAAGTTCTTGTTGGCATCATTTGTTTCCCATTGGTCAGACTTACACCTCGGGTGTTGATCTGCCATATTGGCAATTTAAGAGGATCAATTGCATATCTTCTAGCACCCATGAGGGATGGTCAACACATCTATAGGGGGTTAGCAAAGGATGGAGAGAGATGTTGTGTTGCAGACACTTTGAGATATTCTTACCTCTTCATGGTTGATGGATGTGAGTGGCGGTTGTGTTGGGGTCCAGGTGGTGATAGGATCAACACTATAGTTTGGATGGATCCTGATGTGTTGCTTCACCACTCTTAGCATGGTGAAGTTGATATCAGAATAGTGCAATGGAAGTCCGAGGGTGATATGCATGGAAGACTTCCATTCTAGGTTTGGGATCCAAGGATATTATGCACTGCTTTTAATGATTGGTAGATTGTCCACATTGGGGCACCAAGATTCCAACTGTGGTTTGTTGATGAATATTACAGCAGGCACTATGCAAGATTGCAGGTTTCACCCGTGATCCATGTACATGAGCTTGATTTCATGGACAAATCTGTGTGCATGAGTTGATATTGGTAGATGTTTATCCTGTGTAGTTGTGCTTATGTTGGTGTTGCTAGAGCTTTTTTTTGGGTGATAAGGGCTATTCAGCTCTTCCTTAGATTTTGTGAGAATGACTTTCTAGTGGAGGCACTGAAACCCGAATCTTGCACTCAAAGTGTTCTCAAAGAGACATTAGAAGCATTAAAGATCAGTAAATAAGATAAAAAATGATATAAACATTTCCTTCTTGTCAAAGGGTTACTCGTTTCCTCTCTATTACTCACTCTGAATGATTCCTCTATAATATATTTCATGAGTACATTAGATATTAAACATCTTTCAAAATCTCATAGATGGAATTCTATTATACCGCTTTAACATCATAATGAATAAATGGAGTCATTATCTATAAGACTTAATAACTGCCACAAGCATCATTATTGGATAATTGTGAATAACATATTATATATACATATACTATATGTATATATTGTATGTGTCCACCACCTATCCAATATACATATATATAAATATATACTTGAATATATAATTATCAATTACCACAAAATACAGTTACCAAAATATCAATAACATATAATTATCAATAACTACAAAATATATTTACCAATGTATGAATTATATATTGAAAACATATTATATTTTATATATTTGCATTTATCAAAAATATATATATATTAAACACATATGTCACACCAACCCTTACTAAATTCCTAGTACATTCCTTTATTATCATTTATTTAATAAATTGTAATTATTTATCTTATAACAGAAAATTACTTACCTTTATATTAGACGTATTCCTGTTGATATTCTTATGCCTTCCTCTCCCATCACAGCCCTTTTCACATTTGTTCCACCACATATATTGAAGGCACGGGTATCCGTCAGTCTGCAGATTGTTCCCTTTCCTTTCCAGCGATAATATTAGCTTACTTTCTTTACTGCCTTGATCGGTAGATAGACACCTATGTTTCCAGCGATTCCTTATTTTCTCCCTCTTGCTTGAAGTCTTTGCCTTCTTTAATACTGTTTGGTCTGCCCCACAGCCACATTGATTGTGGAGGGGACGTGGCTCCTTAACTCTTGGATTGTTGACCTTTCAATGCCAACCGATGCATTCTTTGGTTGCCTTAGGATTTGATTCTTCTTATTATTTTAAAATCAGATTTTGTTATTTATTTATTTACTTTATATTTGTTATTTTGTTTATTCTATATTTTATATTTGTGTATTTCATATTTTATTATATTTATTTTCTATATTAGTTTATATGATCATAATTGTATTATAATTATGATATCATTTGTAGTGATATTCTGATTTACATTTCATATATTATTATATATGTATTTTGATATTTATTTTATTTGTTTTATGTCTGTTAATTTATAATAATGGCAATTAGTTACAATTATTTTTCTGATTTGTATTTCAATATTTCAAATTTAGCCTTACAATTTTGGGGACATGACAAGTAGTGTTTTTTGGCTCATTGAGATCGCTTGAGACAAGCAATTTAGGGAGGACAAACTGCAATGTCCCCTTTGAGCAAGCATCAAAGTTGGAGGTTTAGCCCATCATTGGGTCTCGGGAGGCTAATAATGGTGATTAAATGGCCCTGCTTTTTTGTAATGTCCCCGATTTCGTGAACATTAGTTTTTGAGGGTTTAGCCTATTCTTGACTCTCGTAGGCTAAGGAGCTCGGTTAGAGGGTCTTCTTCATGGTAGTTACTCAGGTTGTGGTTGGCTCACTTCATGCATCTGTGTGTTCATTTGATATTTCTTATGATATTCGGATGTTGATAACACTATTTGATAACATAATGTGTTGGAAAAACATATCGTTGGATAAATATATTGTGTTAGAAATCATATTGCACTTGATGAGTTATATTTTAATATTATAATAAAGTGCAATTATAATATAATATTATAATGTTAATTGGATACTTCTAGAAGAGGCCGACCTCTTGAGGTGAAAAAAGTATAAATAGAGGATGAGTGCTTGCTTCTTATACATGAAGAGTTTGATAATTGATTTTGACAGGTCCATTGTGGAGCCAAAGGTTTCTGCAGTTGTTTACATTGTCTTTGGGAACAAGAACTCCCATTGATAGCATAACTGAGGTGGTGAAATATCCTCCAAAGGGTTGCAGTTGAGGAGAGGATACATCAGTCCTCTCAATTGAGCTAAATTTTGTGGCCAAGGGCCAAGTTTTGCTATGTTGTTCAAGGGTTCGATTTGATGATAATTTGGAGAGCTGAGTCTCCATCAATTTGCATTTGGGAGAATTGAATTGTTATCTTGCACAAATTGATTTTAATATCAGATTTATTACAGTCTTCATTCTCAGTCCAAGGAGGGACGATTTTATTCATATCTTGCTCATGATACATCAAACTCACCAATGGTTTGGAGCACACTATTCAAGAAGGGTTTGAGATGATTTCAAGGGCCATTTGGAGGAGTTTGTAAGCTGCCACAAATTAATTACAGAGGTCTGATTTCCAGAACAGGGACGACTTATACCAGGGGTGCGATTTTGAGAAGAAGACATTGAAAATTTCTGCAAGTATTTCTGAGCATTCATAAGACAGAAGGGAGTCCTATCGCTGCCATTTGAAGGTCAAGGGACGCTTCTTCAAGGAGTGTCGATTCTATTTATGTGGCTGCCAACGACATATATTAGGTTCATTATAACATTCATTGTACTTTGCATTGGGGTTTGTCAACATTTAGGGTTCCTGGTGTATGTAGACATATTACATCAGATTTGATATTATATTTTGTGTCTCATTGTAAGCCAAGAGTCGTGGCGTATTCATGTTCTTTGTACTTGGGCTTGCATCTTAATAAAGGAGTTATAAGTTGATGTTCACTTTGGCTTGCATGCCAATTGTTTGGTATAATGTCCATTAGCTGGAATGGTACATTTTGCATCTCATGATCATATATTTGCATTTGAAAAAAGACAAACAAGCTGCATTTCGCATTTAGTCATTGCTTAGTCAATTGTAGTGTTAATTTCCAAACATCTAGATTGCTTTGCTATTATCTATTAGCCTGAAAATCAGACTGAAATGCTATACCAGCAAGATCATACTTCGCATGAGAATTGTTTGTCAATATTCCTTGGAGTTTGAATCATCAATTTGAGGCCTATTTTGCCAAGGGATATTACAGTTTGGGAGATATATGAATCAATATAAATTTGCAGTGTTTGGCATCTCCATCCTTGGCTTGTTTAGAGGTTTGTTATTCGGTAGAGTTTCTGACTTCATTTGTACAATTTACTATTTTAGTGTAAATCAGCCAGATGATAGAGGCCAGCCTTACTATTTTTAGTAGGGCACCCTCGGTGAGCAATGAGTTCAAGCAATATTCCTAGTGCTTAAATTGATTTATGAGGTTTACATTGAGCCAGTGAAGTTTTACCTGATAAAGTAATTTTAATAATAATTAATTATTATTATAAAGTGCATAACATTAAATATTTTATTGACTTTATTATGAAGGGGATATTTAATGATTATAAAGTCAAATTATTAAAAAGGTGCATTTAAGTCTTTTTGGGTGCCCACTTTAAGAGACATTTTATAAAGTCATCAAAAGCAAATAAAGTAATATTAAATGATTAAAAGCTACATGGGAAATCGACCTCTTTGAAGGAGAATATAAAGGCACCAAAAGCAAATTGAATTCAATCATCATTGAAGATTATTCAACACTTGACTTTGTTGCTTTGGCGTTGGAGGTGAAACCAAGGGGTTTTTGCTGCAATTTCATGTCTTGGAGAGCGTAGCTTCTCTTTGATTATTGCTACCCACAGGTGTGCAATATCACCTAAAGGTTGCAATTATCTGGTGGCTTCATAGCAGGAGTCACATTGTGCAGATCAGAAGAGTTTATTTTCAGAACTCATGTTGCCTTTGTTCAAAAGGTTGAAGACAAATATTATAGAATATGTTTAATTGCTGTTGGTACTCCTTTGTACAGCCACGTGGCGTTTTCTAGAGGCCATACTATCTCTTGTAGCAGGCTGTACTTCTAGTATTGGCTGGGACGTGTAAACTTGAGGCAGAAATGCCTAGGGATTAAGCTTTCTTCCATCACCAATGAGGGCAGCTGGGCATATAATATCAGATTTGCACATTTATATGGTGGAGAACTCTTTATCTGCAGATAGGCGTTCATTGTAAGGGTTTCCTGTTGCTGGTAAAGATTTACTGATTTGCTGATAATAAGTTTCAGACCAGCATTCAATGTCGTTGAAATTCGGGTATGAGATAATATAGAATCCTTTCATAAATATATCTGAAAATTGAAGAGCTATTTGTATTTGCATTTCCAGAGATAAATCTGATTGCATACATTGTATTTGCATTTACCTAGCATATATCTTTGAAAATCTCAAAGCAAAACCAAACCCATACAAAAACAAGCAAACTTCTCGAGGCGGAAATTCAGTTAGTAAGTGTCCACCTGGGGTGGGACATTTCAAAATCGCACATTATTCTTCTCTTTGGATGATTTTAATGCTTGCATTTGGACTTGCTAGGCCTAAATGTTGATCTCATTGGAGAATGAGGTGTCTTCAAGAGATAGAATTTGACTTGTTTGGTTTATAGACCTTAGCTGATGGGGATAAACTATGCCACAACTTCATGGAGACATTCTCCAACTAGGTAAATCACATGGTCTTGACCTTCTCAATGGGCTGCAATGCATTTTGGACTCAAATATATTAACTTGTTTTCCTCATATTGGGGGCACAAGTGTGGGGAATTTTCTTAGCTTCCATTAACTCCCTCTTAATGGGTATGCTACTATGCCTTTTAGTATCCATATTCATTCTCTTTCCCGGCCTCCTCTAGTCATCCAATAGTCACTAGCCAATTGATCCACTTTGATGCTTAGTAAGCTATTGATTATGTTTCTTGCCTTGCCCAACTTATGGCATGCTATCACTCTCTCTCCATCTTTAATGCCAAGTATGAATTTTCATATCATGTCCTTTGGGAGGTAGCTTTAGACTCTTTACCTCATATAGTTCACCATTCTATTTCATCTTTCACTCAAGGTTTATACCACAAATTGTTGGCATGGTGACAAGTGGAATTATTTGCGATAGGGGATTTGATTTTCTTTAAGTCGCAACCATTCACATTTACCTTCAATGCAAAGGTATTATCATTGTCTCCTTTGGTAGAAGAAAATGCATTTGTTGCATCATTGGACATTAGCTATTGTCCCCTAAAATATTTTGGCATACCCTCAAGAAAGTGTTTCTTGCATCATGGAGATAGTTGCTCCTTGAAACCCTCTGTTCCCCTAAAACATTTTGGTTTATCCTCAAGAGGAAAATGCTAATTTCAAACATTGAACCCTAGGTGTATGTTTCCTTTGAAGTTTCTCTCTACGAAATTCCAAATCATCTCATCGTCATAATGTCCTTATGAAAACATGAATATTACTCCATAAGGAATTAATGCAACATAAGCAAAGAATCAAAAGAAACATCTCCAAGAAAGTAGGGCACACAAGAGTAAGAGACATAAGGCATCGTGTTGGTTCCTGTATGCTAAGATAATCACTTTGAATATAATGGAATTGAATTAGATACAAACATTGATCTTAGCATGTGTATATATACACATTTAAGTTATTGGAAAATCAACATTAAACACTCCAACATTCCTCTTATTTATTCTCTTCAGGTGACAAAGATCTATTTAGAAGCTTTGTACTTGCAAAGAACCATTTAATGAGGTTGTATCTAATACACTTGTACGATAAAATTAAAACTTTACAATTCAGACATAAAAGTAAGAACAATACCATTTTGATTAAACAATTTCTTTTCAAAACATAAATAAGAAACATCTTTTGCATCTTTAAACTATTTCATTTCAAATGAAATTACAAAGCATGAAGAGAAACATACATACACAGCCCGTAGGCTTTTGACACCAATAGAAATAAGAAGGTCCAGGAATCCGTCCTGTCAAGCTTTGGAGCATCCGTCGGGTGTTCGTGGAGGAGAACCATCACTCGAGCGTTTTTCCGCCAACCACGGACTTATAATGCGGTCCCCCGCACGATCATTTTTCAATGAACGGCCCTCCCTTCGAAGAGGAGATTGGTTGGGTAACCTTTAATGACTACCAACTGGACATAGTGCTGTGATTCTACAAAACTAGCTTTCGTGCTAACGGCAATTCACAAACTAGGTTGTATTTCAGAATCACGGTGAACTGACAGTGTAGTACAACAACTAAATGGTTCCTTACACTACTTTGGCCAAAGTGTTTACGTTCAACAAAGAACATAGGTCATATGTCACATTCACTAGCCAGGTTCAACTTGACTTAAGGCTATCTTAATTCTACGCGTAGGTTGGTCTATCGGGGTAGTCCGTACCCTAGACTTCCTACAACATTTTACTACTGGAATGATGAATCTATTAAACAAGATACTACAACTGACGCCCTAATTCAGGATATATTCATCCTAGGGATAGAATAACTTGATTAAGTTGTTTGTATTAAGTTGTAGAGTATATCTTGCAAATATTCTTGACTCAATCCTAGTAACTATTATTTATACACAAGCATATGCTCATTATATAGAGCCATTTAAACACAATGCAGATTGCTTTCCATTAACCAATGTAAAATGTACACCACTGACAACAAAAGCCATGAAAAGACTATATTCATGATAATGGTTAAGAAACTATTATTCTTTTTAATTCAAACTTAAGACAATCAAACTCATTTCTTTCCAGCCATGACTATAATTCAGAGACCTATCAGATTACTCTGGAATACTAGCTAAATATGTAAAGTAAGAGTTTAGCATGCCTGATTTAGCTTTCCACAAGTTTGGAAGATAGCTCCTTCACTGGCCTTTACTCAGATCACTTTCAGCTTGAATTCTTGAAACCAAATACTCAACACAGTAAAAGGGCAATTCCTGATTACTCCTCTTCTATTCAAAGATTACCAGCAATTTCAAACTTCTGCTCTCTTGTTCAGAGAATACCTCACATTAACAAAATAACTTAGCAATTTCTCTACTATGGCGAATTCACTTTTTAGCTATAAAATGCTCAAGAAAACTTGACTGTAAATTCGTGTGAGTAAGAATGCCAAACGCAGGTATATATATAGGTTGATTTTAAAACTGATTTCCACCTTCTATGGCGCCAGAACTGCCAGCAGGTTGAAGAATGTTTCAAACTAAAAACGTGTATCAATATGGTGAGGGTTTCGACCTCCATGTTTGACAGCAAGAAGTTTATTTCATTTCGAATTTGTTTCAGACTGTTAAAAACGTGACAACTCTCAATCTGGCGCGTTTTTACAGTTAGGTTAAATGCCAAGTTTCCCTTTCAGACTTTTTCCTTGCTCAAATGGCGTCCACATTTCATTCTTTTTGCAAAGCATGAAATATCTCATCTATTTTCTGACGCCTGGCCCTAGTCGCGCGATTTCTCTGCGCGTTTTTCATTTTCCTTCAGCATTTTCGCGTTTTTTCTTCTTTATTTCGCTTTGGTAAATCTTCAATATTTTAATAAAGTTTTCAAAGTAAAAATGACGCATTTGTTCAAGCTCAAATTTGAAGTTTAACATTTCAACGAATTCATTTGAGAAATCCGCGATTTTAAAGAAATTCGCGATTTTAAGAAATCCGCGATTTTTATGCTCTTCCCAGATTTGCATTCTTATTTATAAAAGTGTTTAAAATGTTTAGTTTACATTTCATTTGATCTTTTATTTAAATATATTTTATATATTCTATTAAAATACTTATATAATATAGTTTATGTATAATTATTTAAATTATCAATTTAAATAATATTGTATACATTTTAAACTATATTATATTAATATTTTAATATAATATTAAATATATTGAAATACTTATCTTTATACTAATACATATATATTCATTTACATTATACATTAAACATGTAAATTTATATATATGTATTCGTATAATTTCAGAGGCAAGATATCGTTACAATATATAATTCATTTATCTCGTTAACCGTGGGTATGTATACTTGTATATATATCTGTATATGTACTACATGTATAAGTATCCATAAATACATTTATATCGACACATACGTATGGCATATCCATCTGCTTAATACGTTTGTATCGACATGAATGTACTTATGGGTACTCGTACATATCGTATTCGTATGTACAAATACACATATCCACCTCTAACCAGAACTTATCATTTATAAGGTTATACTGGCAAGCATCACTTGTTTACACATTCAGAAGAAGACACGACTCCTAATGATACTAGACAAGCCTACAGATGACTTACCTTTAACCAGAACAATGACTTAGCTTACACAGTTCTAAGGTTTGTGTGTGTATGTCCAGTTGGTATCCATCACTGTTTACCCGACCAAGTTCTTCCCCGAGTGATATCTCTCCTCTGTTTCGAGGTACAAACCTGTTTCCTGCAAATCATGACATGGTAACGGAAGTTATTTGCTCAAGACCAAAGCAATATACATTAAGCATTGTAGAAAGTTAGAACAACATTATTTCATAACTCCATATGCTATTTTCATTCAAGATTTACACCAATAGAAGCATCAAATAAAGAGACAATCATTTAGGATACATCCAATTGATCACAAGAACAATTCAATTTATTCAACAGAAAGATTCAACATTTACAATGTACATCCTATGAATAGTAGCTATACAATCGGGGTGTAACAGTAGGTAGTTTACTTAGGGTTCCCTAGAGCTATTTAGAAGCTTTTTACCTGCAAATAACCATTTAACGAGGTTGTTTACTTAGGGTTCCCCACCTCTTGGTTTTAGTACATCATACACTTCCTCAAGTAGGGAGATGATTCAAATCCAAATAAATTAAGGACCATCATGATTATGCATAGAGCTTCCAAAATTTATTCCATTAGGTTGGACATGAAGCTTTTTGATTGCTTGGAGAGTCATTATTGTAAAGTGCAGTGACATACTGTCTTTAGGATACTTTGAGACCCTTGACCATAATTTTACACTTTGGGCTATTGTTGAGGAGGCTTGTTAATAATCTTACAACACCTTTTGCTGCATTTTAGATTTTACAAAAGCCTTTAATTATGTTTCTAGACATCTTTTCTAGAAATGATATCATATTTATATTTCAAATTCTTTCATTATTGTCATCATGAGACTCTATGAGATAGATTTTGGCCAATTTTAAACTCCCCATGGTCTCTCTAACTTTGTTGAGAGTACCATTGGGGTCAATTACTATTGCCTTGTTTCATTGTCTATTTCTAATATTTGCATTGATGAGGTTCAAGATTCTTTTGGTAGCACCTTTATGCTGGTTTGGTTTTATATTGCATCATGCTTTCATTTCTCCATTGATCTCTATTGATGTTTTATAGAGAGAACTGATGCCCTTGCTTGTTATTTCAATCTTAATAGTTCAGGTGAACCTTAGCAAACTAAGATCATTATTATGATATTTCTATCAGGATTTAATTGTGTAGTTTTTGAGTCAAAATCATTGACCCATGTTTCATGAGTAGTGGTTCACAAGAACCCATCTCTCATGATAATGAATTGTCCACTTAGCACTCATTGCATCTAGTGATGCTCACAAAGGTGAAGCATCAGGTCCGTCCAGAGGTCACCCATCCCTGCATTACTAGCTCAAGCGCTAACCGGGAGTTTTCCAAGGTTAAGCCTCTTGTTGTTACCCCATTTGCAAAACCTTCAAAGAAGTGTTGTGCCTTATGAACCATTCATAATAGAGCCTTTTTATTCATCAATTGATAAGTAGGGAGGATGCTCACGCCGAGTCAAATTATGATATTGGCACGTGGATTCAACTGCGTAGTTTCAGTCAAACCCACACCCATGTAAAATACCTCCTACTATCAAGATCATTATTGTCAACATATTTGGTGGTGCTCCATGTAGGTTTGAAAGGAACCTTATTTGGGAGTCTAGTTTGTTGGACCATGAATTTTTCTACAACCTACCACATGGTTGTGTTTGTAAGGGATATACCTCACTTTCAATCTTAGTGCATCAATATTTTCGAAAAAAATTCCATGGTATCTATTTTAATATGTGCCTCTTGAGTGTAGTTATTGAGTTAACATCTCTTTATGTGTATGGAGTCTGGGCCCCTAGTTTGAGGTAATTTTGATAGGGCTTGTATTATGAGGACCCAAAATACCATTTTTTCAGCATATGATTAAGTTAACATCTTTTGAATTGCCTTCATGGAGCCCACCTTCACCTCAACATCTACCATAGGGGAAACTTTGCCAAGCCTTTGCATGTACCACTTCAAGTTCAATGCATAGGTAGAGATGTGCAAAGTAATGTTGATCTTTTCTCACCTTCTCTAAATGATACGTGAAATATGTTCACTATAAAACTGCAAGGTAGCGTCTTTTTCTTGAACAACAATCTTGTATTTGGCCAAGTATGTTTTTAATGCGCTCATATACTTCTCCAAGGTTCGGAACACTAGAGTCCCCATATTTATTGCTTTGAAAATAGAAGATATGATGGAAACAATGTATTTGGCATCAATCCAAAAATTGTCTCTCTTCACCACTTCCTTCACCCTCTTCCCCTACTCTAACTTGGAATTGAGTCCATTGATCCCACTATTGTGGCATGAATATTAATTGCAATGGCTCTTGCAACTCAAGCATCCTCTCCAAGAGAATGAAGTATGAGTTATATTTGGTTTCTACAAGATTGAGAAATTCCTTCTTAAAGAAGGTCCAAAATAGTGCATGTGATGTGTGATGGTTGCAGATAAACATCTGCACATCTCTTGCATCAAGAACTACTTGTTTGGTCAAGTCTATATTCCCATCTCCTTGAGTACATTGTTCATATCATGCATACACAAGGGGTCCACCATATATTTTTGTAGGCTGTCTCAATCAACTTCCCCTTTGTTTTGCACCCATAGGTGTAATGTCCCCTACTTGGAGTATGCATGAATTTGCCTCAAGAGACACTTACACAACATAAAATTGTTTTACAAATAATATTCCATAGTAAATTATATAATAGATATTGAACTTAAGGATAAATGAACTATTAATATTTATGAAATGATGAATTACAATTTAAACTTGAATCCAATCTATAGACTCTTTTCAATAACCAATCATGGTAGGGATTGTAGAGAAACGCATGATAGGGTGCTATAAAAAATGTTCATCACAAGTAACCCAAGGGC
>VDFB02173356.1:0-27686 GCA_007258455.2 Sequoia sempervirens | reverse complement strand
GGTATAAGTCGTCCCTGTTCTGGAAATCAGACCTCTGTAATTAATTTGTGGCAGCTTACAAACTCCTCCAAATGGCCCTTGAAATCATCTCAAACCCTTCTTGAATAGTGTGCTCCAAACCATTGGTGAGTTTGATGTATCATGAGCAAGATATGAATAAAATCGTCCCTCCTTGGACTGAGAATGAAGACTGTAATAAATCTGATATTAAAATCAATTTGTGCAAGATAACAATTCAATTCTCCCAAATGCAAATTGATGGAGACTCAGCTCTCCAAATTATCATCAAATCGAACCCTTGAACAACATAGCAAAACTTGGCCCTTGGCCACAAAATTTAGCTCAATTGAGAGGACTGATGTATCCTCTCCTCAACTGCAACCCTTTGGAGGATATTTCACCACCTCAGTTATGCTATCAATGGGAGTTCTTGTTCCCAAAGACAATGTAAACAACTGCAGAAACCTTTGGCTCCACAATGGACCTGTCAAAATCAATTATCAAACTCTTCATGTATAAGAAGCAAGCACTCATCCTCTATTTATACTTTTTTCACCTCAAGAGGTCGGCCTCTTCTAGAAGTCTCCAATTAACATTATAATATTATATTATAATTGCACTTTATTATAATATTAAAATATAACTCATCAAGTGCAATATGATAACACGATATGTTAGCCAACAAAATGTTATCAAACAATGTGTTATCCAACAGTATGTTATCCAACATCCAACAAATCATAAAATATCAAATGAGAACACACGAATGCATGAAGTGAGCCAACCACAACTTGGGTAATTGCCATGAAGAGACCCTCTAACCGAGCTCCTTAAATACGAGAGTCAAATAGGCTAAGCCCTCCCGAGAAACTGATGTTCGAAAATGAGGACATTACAAGCAGGGCCATTTAATCACCATTATTAGCCCTCACGAGACCCAATAGTAGGCTAAACCTCAACTGATGCTTGCTCAAGGGGACATTGCAGTTTGTCACTCCCTAAATTGCTTGTCCTCAGCGATCTCAAGCTGAACCAAAACACTACTTGTCATGTCCCCAAAATTGTAAGGCTAAATTTGAAATATTGAAATACAAATCAGAAAAATAATTGTAACTAATTGCCATTATTACAAATTAACAGACATAAAACAAATAAAATAAATATCAAAATACATATATAATAATATATGAAATGTAAATCGGAATATCACTACAAATGATATCATAATTATAATACAATTATGATCATATAAACTAATATAGAAAATAAATATAATAAAATATGAAATACACAAATATAAAATATAGAATAAACAAAATAACAAATATAAAGTAAATAAATAAATAACAAAATCTGATTTTAAAATAATAAGAAGAATCAAATCCTAAGGCAACCAAAGAATGCATCGGTTGGCAGTGAAAGGTCAACAATCCAAGAGTTAAGGAGCCACGTCCCCTCCACAATCAATGTGGCTGTGGGGCAGACCAAACAGTATTAAAGAAGGCAAAGACTTCAAGCAAGAGGGAGAAAATAAGGAATCGCTGGAAACATTGGTGTCTATCTACCGATCAAGGCAGTAAAGAAAGTAAGCTAATATTATCGCTGGAAAGGAAAGGGAACAATCTGCAGACTGACGGATACCCGTGCCTTCAATATATGTGGTGGAACAAATTTGAAAAGGGCTGTGATGGGAGAGGAAGGCATAAGAATATCAACAGGAATACGTCTGTTATAAAGGTAAGTAATTTTCTGTTATAAGATAAATAATTACAATTTATTAAATAAATGATAATAAAGGAATGTACTAGGAATTTAGTAAGGGTTGGTGTGACATATATGTTTAATATATATATATTTTTGATAAATGCAAATATATAAAATATAATATGTTTTCAATATATAATTCATACATTGGTAAATATATTTTGTGGTTATTGATAATTATATGTTATTGATATTTTGGTAACTGTATTTTGTGGTAATTGATAATTATATATTCAAGTATATATTTATATATATGTATATTGGATAGGTGGTGGATACATACAATATATACATATAGTATATGTATATATAATATGTTATTCACGATTATCCAATAATGATGCTTGTGGCAGTTATTAAGTCTTATAGATAATGACTCCATTTATTCATTATGATGTTAAAGCGGTATAATAGAATTCCATCTATGAGATTTTGAAAGATGTTTAATATCTAATGTACTCATGAAATATATTATAGAGGAATCATTCAGAGTGAGTAATAGAGAGGAAACGAGTAACCCTTTGACAAGAAGGAAATGTTTATATCATTTTTGATCTTATTTACTGATCTTTAATGCTTCTAATATCTCTTTGAGAACACTTTGAGTGCAAGATTCGGGTTTCAGTGCCTCCACCAGAAAGGGGTCATTACAACCACTCACTAAAATCTAAGGGGAAGAAGCTGGCCAAGAATGACCCACATATCATCAAGCAACTCTAGCAGCACCAACATAAGCACAATTGCGCAAGGATAAACATCATACCAACTGTCCAACTCATGTGCACAAGATTTGTGCATCGAAATCGGCTCATGTACATGTGGGTCAAAGGTAAAACTGTATGCAATCCGCACAATGTACACGCTGTAACACTCATCAATAGACTCTAACTGGAATCCTGATGCACAAGAGGGATCCCATAGTAGTCTGTAGAGTGCCCAACAAAATATCCTTGGATCCCAAACCTAGAATGGAAGTCCGCCATGCATATCACCCTCGACTTCCATTGCACTATTACGATATCAAATTCACAATGTTGAGAGTGGTGAAGCAACACATCGGGTTCCATCCAAACTACAGTGTCGAACCTGTCACCACCTGGATCCCAACACAACCACCACTCACATCCATCAACCATGAAGAGGAAAGAATATCTCAAAGTGTAGATGCAACACATCTCTCTCTATCCTCTGCTAGCCACCTATAGATGTGATGACCATCCCTCATGGGTACTAGAAGATATGCAATTGATCCTCCCAAATTTCCAATATGAAATAGAGCAACACCCCCAAGACTACAATTCTAACCAATGGGGAAAAAAATGCCAACAAGAACATATAATGGTGGAGAATCATCTCTATGTTGTTCTCTCAAGATGAGGAAATGATATAACTCTCCTCCATCACCTCGAAAAGAACTAACCAAGACATCATGCTGTCCATGTCGGTGGACATAAATTTACTAAACATTGAAATGCAAATACTTAAAAAACAATACATGTTAGAATATAAATGCGAATAAATAAATAACGAAGTACAAATATATATATTAACAAATGTATAATTACAATTGCAAAATATTGACACAAGAAAATAATATAAAATAAATATCAAAATAAAAATATAAGTAATTGCAACTAATATTATTAATGTAATTATAATCATAATGGATAATATTGGTATTATTAATTGTTATTTATTATGATAGTAAAATCACTAAATGTGAAAACAACCATGCTTTAGATTAAATATAAACAAATAATTAAAACAAAGCAAAAGCATTAATATCAATTCCTAAAAGATAGTCATAATGCATCGTATTATCCCAGCAATTACTAATAACTAAAAGCTATGTCTTTCCATTGGTGCAATAGTTACCAAAAAGTCATATCCTTTGGTCAGTGAAGCGTTATGACTATTAATAAATCAAGGCATAAAAAGGAGATGTGGAATTTGGAGAATGGGCTGGAGGAAAAAAATGGAGAAGACTTGACGTGTAATATGTTCAATAAAATCATTCAAGTGTATTTTAAATAGCCACTGCATGTTGTTTTGTAAGAAGTCGTGGTATTTGGGGAAGTAAGAAAAAGACAGATCTTAAGGCAGCAAAGGCTGGACATACACGGACCCTCCCTGAAGCCGATCACAAGCAAGAGGCAGCGAACTGGGTAAGTCTAAGCCTATCAGGTTTGGCATGGTATTTATGTCATATTCATTACTTGTATTTGCTGTTCATATATTACATGAATGTGTTGGCATACTGAAATTTATATATATACACATTTAATTCCTGTAGCATGCTTCATATGAAATTTATGAATGTTCGATTATAAGCAAAGGAGTTGACAATAGTTAGAGCTGACATATATACTTAACATATACATGATAAATATATATATTTCTGAGTGGATTAATATAATAATGTGTAGACGGTCAGAATAGTTGATTTGGGTATATTATTAATTTAAATCTCAGTTGATGCTTATAAGTATACTTAAGTATATTATGATTTATGGACATATTTGAATACAGTAGGATGGATAAGTATATTGAGAGTTGGAAGGTTATGATTAACGATTGATAGTGTATATTCAGATGTGTGTATATATATATATATATATATATTAAATTCATAGATGTGTTATAGATGGTGGGCAAATACAATACATATAAAATAATATATATATAATATATTATTTACAACTATCCAATAATGATGCTTGTAGCAATTATTGGGCCTTATAAGTAATAACGTTCACTATGACATTAAATGGTATAATCAAAGTCCCTCTATGGAATCTTGAAAGATGTTTTATATATAATAGAAGAATCATTCATAGTGAGTAATAAGGAGGAAAGGAATAATCCTTTGACAAGAATGAGACATTTGTATCATCTTTGATCTTATTAGATGTTATTACTGAAATTTATTGATCTCTAATGTTTCTAATGTCTCTTTGAAAAACACGTTGAATGCAAGAATCAAGTTCAAGTGCTTCCACTAGAAAAGGGTCATTACACATGCCTACTGACACCACAACCTCCCTGAAACCATGTCTCCAATGGAAATTTTTGAGACCAATAAGTAGGAAACTCTGTCAAATACATATGAGCAAGATGGAAATCTGATCTTTGATCCTACAAGCAACCCTCTGCAAACAACTGAGTCAAGCACCTGCAGTCTCTAGTTCCATCTTTTGAAGATGGTATCACTTCATCCCACAATGGATGATATAAATTCTATGCCAATCCACACCTATGCATCATCAAGTCATCTGTGTGTGGACTAAAGGAGAAGTGATGAGCACTCCTAACTATGCAGTCAAGATAGAATGCACCTTCCTGCATCAATGGCTGACTGTCATAGTCATAGGGAACACACTCCTCATCACTCTCATCTCCCGAATCAAAAGATGGCTCATGTCTCTAATCCTGAATGGTTAATTGGGTAGATACCCTACCAACCTTCTCTACATACCCAATAGCATAATCTCTATCATGAAGCAAATGGAGGTATTCTGATTTTATTTCCTCCAAAGCATGCATGATAAACCACAAACTACGAATAGGAGTACCAATCGAGACCCCATACCGTCTCTCCTCAAACTCTGTTGACCAAAGGAGGTACTCGACATACTTATGTGTGCAATCAAAACGAGACAAGGTTTGATCAACCTTCTCTACAGTGACCCACAGCTGATCCCTGCATCTTTGTGGCTCAATAGGTGGTTGACCAAAATCAGCTGCATGGGATGAGGACTAAACTCCCCACTAGATGACTCCTTGCATAACTCCTGTGGAGAGAATGGAACAACATTGTGATCATTCACACAACTCTCTGCATCACTTGTAATGGGACTATTCTCAGGAACACCAAATATAACACATTGTTCCCTGCTTAACTCATCCAAAGTATGGTAATGTCCCCTTCTAGCTAGACATTGATACATCTGCGGGATTAGCCTATCAGTGGGCCTCGTAGGCTAATGGAGCGTGTTTAGAGGGTCTTCTTGGCAGATACCTTGTTGGCAGTTGGCTTCTTTCACGATTCAATATTCATATGGAGGTGTTCTAATGATTAATTGATATGTTTCTATTTTTAGAAACCTCATGTTATAAGGTGATGTTATATTTGCACTTTATGTTACGAATTATTATTTTATTATAAAGTGCAAATGTAAATTATAAAATAAAAATAATAATAAAATAATAAGATGCTTCTAGAAGCCGCCCTATTGAGGAGAAAGAAAAATATAAAAAGAGGGATGTTGGCTGCCATTGTTCTCATCCAGCATTTTGACATCAACAATTTTATGAGCACTTGTGGAGCTAAGGTTTCTGCAGTATATAGTCTTTGGGAACGAAAACTCCCATTGATAGCATAACTCAGAAGTGAAATATATTCTGAAGGGTTGCAGGCATTGGAGAGGTTCCTTCAAACTTCTCATAGAGCAAAATTTGTGGCCAAAGGCCAATTTTGAGAGATAATCGATTGGAGGTTATTGGGAAGCATTTTGTTGAGTGTAGTTTTCATCTTCAAGCTAGTGGAGGTCGATTTGCATTATATATATTATTCTGATAATAATTTCCAGTCATCATATCAGCATCATTGAAGGGGTTGACTTTGCTCTTGGAGGCCACTATTTGCATCGATTTTACTTTCAAGCTTCAGCGCACTAAACCTTGGGTCATGGAGATGATTTTAGATGCTTGAAAGAAGGTCAAGAAGTTGCCAAAATATTTATTAAAGCACTCAGACCAGAACAGGGGTGATTTTGGAGAAGGGTTTGATTTGTCAAAGAGGAGGCACATTTTGGTATTCTATTGGTTGCTTCTTCATCTTCAGTCATAGGCGCTTCCACCAGGTTTTTTCTATGTTGTTTTGCATTCAATTTTATGCATATATGATCAAATGTAAGAAGCTGCCATTTGTACTCAGAAATTGTAAAGATTGCATAAGTGTGATGCCAAGAGTCTTGGCCATTTTGTAACCAGCATTGCATTGAATAAACATTTGCAATCAAGGAGAAATAAGTAGTTTTTCAATTGGTGTTATTATTGAGCATTTAAATATCATATGTACTCAGCTTACTAGTTTGCATGCCAAGTGTTTGACGAAATGTCTCTTGGCTGTAGATGCATTTTATTCACTTAGTTTCTCATTTGTATGCATTTAAAATTACAAAAAGTCATTGTATTGCATTTAGAAACTTGCATAGTCATTGTAGAAGTTATTTTATGCTTTCAAATCAATTTGGCATTCATTCTAAGCATCAAACAACAAACTGAAACTTCATACCAGCAACATAGAACATTGCATACAAACTATTTGACAAAATTACAAGGCTCGCGAATTGAAAAAGATTAAGGGTAGTTTGAGCAAGCCTCATTACAGTACTCATCCCATCTGTGTCACCTGCACCTGTAATTGGAATGGATGTTGCCACATCCTTATTATGCACATTATCACAATTCGTGGATGTATGCTCATCACCAACTGCTGCCATAGATATCTAAACTGTATCTGTAGGTGATGAAGACTGCACTGAGCTCAACTCCACGGTAAGCTTATCAATCCATGGCTTAGACTCTTGAAGGGCCATTTGAGTGCTCTTCAACGAGTCCATGGTAACCTCAAGCTCATAAGTGAGCTCATCAACCTCCTCCTCTTTCCCTTTTAACGCATCATAACAGATCCCATCCTACTTGAGGAGATAATCTCTATTAGATAGTAACTCTAGGTAATTATTTTCCATTACCCCCAATGCTTCTCTAAGTGCGTGAAACTTTGCAAGGGAAAGTCGACTATTACAATGCTCATCTAATTCAGGAGTACTCCAACAATAATTTGCCAACAACTACTGAGCAACATCGAAATGTTCTAAGGTTGTAGAAATCATGCCTTCGTTCAACTTCAACTGCCCTGCTAAGTGAAGAGACCCCTGTGACAAATTTTCTGATTTAAAATCAGCACTATGATAAGAGGCCGAATCACCATCACTAACTGATTGGTAAGCATCATTATGTGTGCCATCAACTTTGCACACATCATCAACACAGCAACTATTGTTATGTACCTCATGGAATTGCTCAAATGACATGTTGGAAGCTACTGAATTGACATTATCATCGCACACTTCCTCTTCCAAAGTAGATGCATGCACATCCAAAAAGCTATCTCGAAACCCATCATCATTAAGTAAATTTCCTAATTTTTTCCCATCTTCCAAAGTCTGATTGATAAAATCAGACTTGTTGTGGCTTGAATCCATGACAACCTATTGCATCATTATCACTCAAATCTTGAGTATCAACATTAGACAACCCCATACAACCATCATCCTCATGTGTAATGGCTGTTATCTCATGCTGATGTAATGAAATATGATTGTTGTTACAAAAATCAGAATTGTTTTCATGCGTTGAAGTATCTTCAAGGGGTTTTGTCAAACTATCCTCAAGATGTATGGTCTTCTCATCATCAACTACTTCAAGTTCTAACCCCTTTTCTTGCACCTACTCACTAGCAAACAAGTAGGGCCTTAGCTTGCCCTCACATTGTTCGAAGATACCCTGCATTAAATCATAAGCAGCTGTAGACAACACTTGTTCTTGCTTACAAACAACTAGTAGTAGGGACAAGATGGTAGGTGTTGATGTGTTTTGTGACCACACCAACGAATAAAATTGCCAATGGCTACCTATTCTCTCTTGATCAAAGTATCTAGCACACTAAGATTGTGAGAATTTATG
Organism: Sequoia sempervirens; assembly: GCA_007258455.2. Taxonomy (NCBI): domain Eukaryota; kingdom Viridiplantae; phylum Streptophyta; class Pinopsida; order Cupressales; family Cupressaceae; genus Sequoia; species Sequoia sempervirens. The sequence goes on along the minus strand of VDFB02173356.1, from coordinate 19,172 downwards.
CGTTCAACTTTCTGACTGTACCCCAAATAAATTTTTTGGCATTCTGGGTAAATTGAGCTAAATCTTGTTAAAATGCCATGAAAGGTCTGTTTTAGGTCAAACCAATCATAGAATCTTGGTGGGTTTCTGTCAAGGAACACATGTACAAAATTCTGAAAAATTGAAAATTAGGGCTTTTTCCCCTATTTTCAGGGAAATCCCCCGAAAATAGGACCTTCCCAGAAATGATCGAAAATGATTTTGATAGGCTTAAAAGGCTTCACGATCACATTGGTCAAGTCAGAATCATCAAAAGACACGTTTTACTCTGGTGGGTCTATTTCTCTTTTTCAGGAACGAAGTTAGGAGCTCCACAGCCATTAATGGCAGATTGGCCAGTACCAGGTGCTGAAAGCTAAGCTTCAAAAGCTTCAACGACACAACCATGGCGGAAAAGGTCGAAAAAGATGCTGTTTGACGAAGGAGATTCCTGAAAATGAAAAAGGTCAAAATTTGACTAACTCTGGAGATGTTACGAAGGGGAGATTGCTCACATGTTGAAAAGGCGCCTTCTTCAAGCAGGGGCGCCCATGATCTTTGAAGGTCAAATGAAGTCAGTAAGATCATCCGAAGCAGTCATTCTTGACGTTTGACTGCTGGCTCAACAGTGAAACAAACATCCAGATCATCCGATGAACAGATCACTAGCAATTGCTGATGAAGCAAAAAGAGGCAGTTCAAGGAAATATCAGGAAACCACAGATAAACAACGAAGTTCTAGAAAAAAGAGCCTTTTCAAAGCAAAGGCGCCCTTCTTTCTTGACCTCTATATGCTGACCAATGACAAATGGCCTCCCAGGATAACCTTCTCAGCCCAAATAGATCTCGGAAACGCAACTGCAAGCATCAATACCTGACAGAGCAGTCAACGGATAATCTGGATCAAAGTAGGCAACTTGTCAGAGGAAAATAATCAAGCTAAAAGGCAAAAGCGCCCTTTTCAAGGAGGGGCGCCCTTGGATAAAGGAACCCTAATTTGAGATCCAGATTTCCCGAAGACAGTCATTCTTAGCAGAACAGAGCTGAGTACCTGATGAAACGTCATGTGAAAACATCTGACTCTCCGATCAACGAGAAATCCAGTTCAAGGCACGAGAGGTCATTTCAAATAAGCTGAAGAACGAAGACTGAAAAATCACTAAGGCATTGGCAAAAGCGCCCTTTCTTGGGAAAGGCGCCCAGTCTTTTGGAGCCCTTAACTCAGCTTTTTATCATTCAGTCTCCCAGGCACTTCTTTCCAGTTTGGATTCAGCTCCGCAGTGAATGTGTCCGTGACGTCTCAGGATCAACAGACAACGCCAGATTCAAGATCAAACAGGGTGTTTTTCAGGAGAGAAATACTAAAAAACTTGCAAAAGATGAAAAGGGACGCCTAAAATAAGTCAAAGGTCATTTGTTGACTAAAGTCAAAAGCTTTTTGAGTTAAAGTTGGCTAAAACGCTCCACGATTGGTGGAAAGCACCTTTTTAACTTCAGATCAAACTCAAATCACCTTTTGAGCTTGTGTTAGGTCCCCAAATTTGTGGATCTGAAGCTCAAACATATATATTCAAGGAGATGGCGTCCCCTTTTCATTATTTCATTGCAGATTCAAAGATAAAAACAACCACAAACTCTCAAGGACGCCATTGAAGATCTGAAGGAGGTTTTCATCTGTTCTTCATTTTTATTTGCAGATCTGAAGCAGGAAAAGATTGCCATTTTGAGGATTGGATCAGAGATAGTTTTTGTTGAAGATCAGATAAAACTTCCAATCCACCTTCTGTCTTTTTCCTCTCTTCTTGTCTTAGGTTTTCTTGCATCTGACAGAAAAAGCAACAGGCTACATCAGATCTGATCAACTGGGTAGATTTAGCATCATTTTCCAGAGAAACCCACCTCGACAAATTTTCCAAAATCAACAAACTTGTTGCCCCTATTTTTGGGGGTTTTTTTGAAAAAGTTTCAGAATCCAAATTCTGAGGAACTGGGTTTGTTCAGCATTGAAGCACGAACAAAACCCATGTGCCAGATTTTTTCCGGAAAAATACTTCTCGGCAGGACGCTATTTTTAAGGGTTTCTGAAAATCATCTGAACTAGGTCAAGATTACAGTCAATCTTTAAGTTTTTCAAGATGCAGTACTCCCAGGTGCAATACGAGACCAAGACGGTCTTACTCCATGATTACCTGAAAACAGTTGACACAAATCTACACCAAGTAAATCCAGTGGTTGATTTGGAGCAGCTAGAAGGCATGAATCAAATCACATTGCAGAATATGGAAGAATCCGGGTTGCTGCAGGCCGCATCAATTCCCATCACACTACAAAGCGTAGAGCTTGTAATCGCTTGTATCAAGCATTACAACCCTACCACCAGAGAAATCAGAGCAGCAGATGGAAGAATTGTTTGTAGTTTAAAGCCTCAGGATATCGAAAGATGTTTTGATATTCCCTCACATCCTAACAGCAAAGTCATATCATTGACGGAATGTGAGAAAGCTTTTGAGACGGCCAAGGACAAATGTCAAAGGATAATGGCCGAAAATGGCTAAAAGTGACAAAGGCAAGCTTGCCTAAGTTGTTGGGGCGAGGAGAATGTAAAGACGAGTACGCAGTGTTAATCACTCTACTCAATAGAGTCACTGGAGAAGAAGATGGTCGTCAATTCCAGCCATGGATGTACTATGTCATCGCTAAAATCATTAGCAGGAGGGAATACTATGACTGGGCCACTTTGATCAGTGACACACTCCACCGACAAATCACTGGGTATCTGGAAGCTCATAGGTTCCACATGTGCTCTTACCTAGTATACCTAATAGCCTTCCAAGGCGATTTTAGGTTATTGAACAATGTGGGAACTTTAGGTGCGCAGAAGGTTCACGAGTTTTTCACACGTCTTGAGTTTACTCAAGCGGAAAGACACTTCAAGAAGACAAGTGATCACTTCACCATGCACATAGTTCGTGAGCTTAACCATGAGATGCACGTGCGTATTTCACAGACAGCCAGAGAGGCAATGGCGGATTGGGCAGATTGGTTTATCAAATTTCCTACATTCTCCTACATACGCGTGTATGGCTACATTGGCCACCCTGCCATGCTACCAAGACACCCTTCGGATAGGGTAGTCTTCATGGAGTTCCTGAGACAGTTGTCCGAGGTTCATGTCCACTTGCGCTTGAAGAGGAAGACAACTGTTAACTTTCCCGTTGAAATGGGACTATATAGATGTGGATTCGCGGCGGATGCAAAGATGATGGGTCAAGAAACAAGGAGGTTTAACCTCAAATATCTCATTGATAGAAGATCCTATGATCCCAAAGGACTCTATGCAGCACACCTCGAGCAACACTCGTCACATAAGTCTTCTATGGAAGATTATTGGGTGAATTGTAAAGACGAGTATGAAGTGCGAAGAAGGAACTACAGCAGATTCAGACTCCCACAGATTGCTGATTTCATGTCAGCAGACATTGAGGGCCTGTCAGATGATGAAAGGGAAGTCATTCTCCCCACATTCTTCGCAGATTCAGTTGACTCCCAACCGCTCCCGAGAGTGGATTGGTATGCCAAAGAGGATACATCTATAGAAGAAAGAACGAGTAGAGTGGTTAGAAATAGCCAACTCTATCTCGACAGCAAGAAATCAAGGAAGGTGAGACCTCACAGAACAGAGCCGCCACAGGTTCAGTCTACACCACCTTCCACTTCAAGAAGGAAACCTAGACAAAAGCAATGGTGCAATCCTCCCCAAGGGATGAGGATGTCAAAACCTAGAACACAGAGGACACCAGTGGAGAAAGCCACACATAGTCCTGAAATAATCACGGGTATTGCTGCCCCAGAACAAAGAGTAGATACTGCTACCCCTGATTCAGCCGAAGTTATCACAGGAGAACCAGCAGCAGTAGTTGTTGAAGAACCAGTGGCTGAGCCAATGGCGGAAGCAACAACAGTAGAAGCAGCAGCAGAAACGGTGCCTGTTATGGAAGCAGAGCCGCCAACATCACCAGTATCACAGCGAACACAGGTCCTCATCGACTTGGATTCGCCACCAAGAGACATTACTCCAGCACAGTCTCACACATCTAGCGTTCAAGGGCCTCACGTCCCTCCTAGTGAAGTTCGCCGAGATTCTATTTGGCTCGAAGGTTTCCTAGGAAGGAAGAGGGAAAAACCCTCGTATGAACTTGACTTTACCGAGTTCGACCACGTCCCACAAGACACGTCGGCGAAGAGGTTAAAGAAACAAGTTCACATAGAAAGGAATGCAGATTGTGAGATCATTATAGAGACTGCCGCCCCACCAGTAGAGAAAAGCATACACGAGGTTCAAGTAGAGGACTACACTTTGTCTCAACTTAACCTCGGGAAGACTACACGACAAGTGGAGGCGGATCTTCTCGGAATAGCTTCAGGGAGCGTGCAAGAAAGGATGGCAAAGGATGGTAAGGAAAAGGCAGCCTTAAAGGCTGAAAATCAGAAACTGAGGTCTTACATAACCAGCTTGATACATGGCACACCAAACGTCTCAGCCCTACCAGCAGGACTACTAGATCTCCCCGCCGAACAAAATCATCGGCAATTGTTAACATTCGGCAAACACTTGAGAAATCAGGTGGAAGAGTTTGTTCTCAAGGGTAGATGCGTACTAGCGAACCTATACCAGTTACGGGATAGAGCACATGAACTGCGTGTGGAGATCCAGCAGTCGGAACAAAGGATTGCAGAAAAGAGGCTTGAAGACGAAAGTACAATTGCAGATTTGCAATTGGCATATCAATCAGTATACTCTGAAGAAAACAAGCAACATCTCTTTGCATGGAAGGAACAATTGGCGTACAAGGTGAAAGCCTACGACGCTCATTCAGTAGAGTTGATTGATTACAGAAGGGTGGTTGCCACTATTATCAACTTCGCAAGAATGTTGGTAATATCTTTCCCTTGCATGGAATATCAGCGTGAGGGAGGAGAATACGTCGAGTTGGTGACTGTACAGAACCAGTTCAGGGATGTCATCCGCAGCACCTTTCTTGACGATCCAGAGGGTTGTAAGCTGGCTAAGGTAGCAGCTTTATCGGCCAAGTTAGAAGAGGCAGCATCTCAATGCATTGACTTCGGAAATCAGCTCACAACGGGTGAGGTCATGCTCCGACGCCACGTCATCATCCTACAAAGCATTAACTCCCCGGAAGCCGATGAAGTCAATCAATGGATTGAGACATTGTTGATTAATGGCGAGCTATAAATGCACCAGAAAAGGACGCCATACATCCTCCAAGTGGCATTCATGAGACTTGAGTTGACTTGACGCTTCTTTCCAAGTCAACTCAAGATGCTATTAAATGTAGTTGGAGTTAACTTGATGCTTCTTTCCAAGTTTAACTCCACTTTCCTTAAATCATGCATTGTCAGATCCCACTGATTAAGGATGTCTAATTGACTTCCATGATTTGTGGATCTTAGATCTCCACTAAATGTGGATGTCTATTTTGGAGGGAGACTTTACATTTAAGTTCACCTTTAGTTTGCTTTCAGTCAACTGAAGTAGTTTCCAGTTGACTCTTTGTTGACTTTCAGTTAACTGAAGTAGCTTTCCAGTTAACTGCTTGTTCCCCCTATTTAGGAATAAATCTTGCTAATTGATTGGCAAGAACTCATTGTTAACTAAAGGAGATTTTGGGGTTGCCCACTCCTTTGAGTTCTATAAATAAGAGCCTTGGGCTCATTATTTGTTTAACCTTTACTTGCTATGCAAAATTGCTGCGCCATTGTTGCCAACACTTTGAAAGCGAATATTTGTTCACTCTTGGATGAGAGTTCGTTGGATGATTGTAATTGTGCATGATTTAGTGCCTTTGCTTTCCCAACTTTTGTAGTTCGTTGATAAAGCATTGAAGAAGAATATCAGAAGGCGCTTGCATTTTGATCATCTTATTTGAGTTATGTCTACGTCCTGTGTTTAATAGCTTGTTGTCTCATTTCCCTCCTCGGATAGGAGTCCCTCCTCCTTGGATATTTGTTATTGACATTTGTCGTTTGATGTTGTTTAATGTATTGACTTCCAAGCTATACTTCGGATAGGAGTCCCTCCTCCTTAGCAAGCTCGTTGGCCAAGGCATCGTGATTTTGTTGTTTCTAGTAAGCTATTTCTTAAGCTCATACCTCGGATAGGAGTCCCTCCTCCTTGGCAGATCTCGGATCTAGTTTACCGTGCAGAGTGTTTGCTTGTACCAACCTTATCCCGGTGTATACCCGAGAGTTCAGAGCCTCGGTCATATCCTCTGGAGACGGTGAATTCAAGTGATCCAACCATCCCATTCCCGCTCCTTTACCCTCATGCTCTGTTCATCTTGAAGGTATTGGATAGATAAAAGCTAGTTAGTCGTAGTTAAGATCTGCAGAAACCAGAGAAAAGCTTAGCTACGGCGCATTGTGTTTGTGCACCCTTGTGTCCTGCCGCGGAAGCATAAAAAGATAGGAACTTAGTTAAACATTTCCCTTCCCTACGCATTGCTCCCAGCAGAGAGGGACTTCTCCTCTTTAAATAACGAAGAAGTGTTGCAAAACATTTGAAATAGCTGAGCGTTTACAATCAGCACTCCAGAGGTGCTAATTTAAGCATGTAAACTCAAAAGGTTCCTTCATACATTGGATAGTCTCAGTTGGCTCGATGTGATTTTGCTGGTATTTCAAAGGGACTTACGCAATTGTTCGACAGCTAACAATAGACAGTAGATTAAGGGCTTCACGTGGTTTGAATGATTTGGCAGGTAAGTGCAAGTTTCCTAACACTAACCAAAAATGAACTGAATTTAAATGAGTGCAGGGATAAGAGATGCTATAATTCTACTCTAAGGTGTGGGACATGGCAATCAATTCTCACAGACTTCAACCGAGCTTTGCTTTGCCTCGCTTCGGACAACTTCCACAAAACTGGTGCAATCTTCAGAGGAGTAATCAAAAGTATTCAAATCACGATTTAGCATGAACACACCATCACAAAGACGCATGCCAACATATAAATCATAATCGAAGTTAAGTTCACAATGTTCTAGATGACCACGCAAGGCGAACCCACCATCAGTGAACCTGCTAGTGGTATGGATAAGCGAAGTTTTGTTCAAATTGAGCACCACATTCCACAATTACTAATTACTTGCATGAAATGAAATCTACTTTACTTCAAGATTCTAAGTGAATTGGAAGGACGAAGAAGTCTCGCTAGCTACTCACGACAAAAGAAGAGATCACCATCAATGAAAACTTTTTTTATTGAGAGAGTGTTCACAACAACTTCTTACAAAGTATTCAAATGGAAGACTTTCCTTCCTTTTCAATCTAAGCTAAACTATCAAACTATGCTACCTTCTATTCTATCAATCTCTCCCTATTCCTTCTCTGCTATTCCCACTTGAATTACATGGGTGTTGTGGACCTTTGAACACATTGGTTCCACATTGCAAATGGGGACCCCACTTTTGCTTTGTTCAAATCTTTGGCTTGGTTTTTAGTTTGTTTTCTTGTGTTGTCTCTTGTTCCGTCATTCTATTCTCCTTCCTGGGATGTGCCTGCTTGATTTGAATTCTACAAACCGGAGGGCTTGAATTATTAGGGTTTACATTCTCTCGCATAAACTCGGTATCAAATGAAGTGAATAAATTGAAAGCAGAGACTAATCTGCGCCAAGATACTCCAAATGTGCTCTTAACTAAATTCCATCAAATTCAATGACTTAATTATTTTAGTAAGTGCAATCTGTATGCTCTTTCCTAACATTCTTTAAAGTTTCACCGCTATTATTCTGTCTGCATGTCAATACTGCAAATTTTGAGAGCCGAACGAACAATTGACTATTTTTAGCAGTTCGGCTTCCGGAGCAAATTTTAGGGTCTATCTGCAGAGTTCTTCAATGCATGTCTGTAGATTCTTTCTAGGTTTTCTGAAACCTTTGCGATGATATAACATGCAAAGTGAGATAATGACTTTCAGAGTTAAGCGTTCGGAGGCTATTTTTAGGGTTTGCATGTCAGGGTTTTCTTTGCATGTTTGATGATTCCTTGTGGTTTTTTCAAGAGCTACGCAGTGGTGTGACATGCAAAGCGAGATGATCAGTATTCAGTGACTTACTATTTTTAGCAGTCCCATTTCGGCAGTTGCCCGGCGCATCAGAATCACAAACAAGGCGAAGTGCAACAAAAATGAGGTCAAACGGAGGTCATTTGATATACATGCAAGTCAAATTAGGGTTTCCAGCTTCGGGACCCAAAAAGAGGGGTAAAATGCCAGAATTTTCGAAAACCGGTGTATCCCACTGCGATTAGCATCTTTCAAGCTATCCACCGGTAAAATTTGAAGGCAATCGGAGCACTTACTATTTATAGTAAGGCGTTCCAGAAACTGGCTACAAATAGTAAATCAGCAACAGACGCCAGTGTGAACGGGCAGGTCATCTGATGAGGAGCACGTCATTCGAATTTCAGGTCAAATGGAATTGTGGAGGTCTTCGAAAAGAGCAGTTACTATAAATAGTAAACCACCTTCAGAAACATACTATTTTTAGTAGGTTAGCTCAGGATGGCAGTGTGAACAGGTTGACAAGGTCATGAGGGTCCTGTGTTCAAAATTTCAAATCGATCCGAGCTTCAGAAGTGTGAAAATTGAAGGACTTACTATAAATAGGAGGACATGGAGAAGCTGGCAGAAGGAAAGAAAATTCTAAGTGTTGAACAAAATCCTCCTCCACCTTGAAAATGCGCCCTCTTGAAGGATCAAGATGTTGAGAAAAATGCAAAGTGTTGAATATCCTGCAGGTACCCTCAAATGCGCCCATGTAAGGTGGTGGAAGTTGCTAAAAGTTTCTAGGGCATAAGTTTCATCCTTCACCATATATAAAATGCGCCCACCTCAAGTCAAGCATGGAAAAATATTCCAAGTCAAAGTTTTATCCTCTTGCCTATGCTAAATGTGCCCTCAAGGTAATAGAAGTCAAGAAAATTCTAAGGCATGAGGTTTATCCTGTTACACATGCCAAATGCGCCCTCATCAAGTTGGCATTTGATAAAAAATTCTAAGTGTTGAAGATATCCTGCAAGACCCTTGAAATGCGCCCAAGGAAGGAGGGAGATGTTAAAAAAATTTCCAAGGCATTGAAGTTAATCCACCTCCCTATGTCAAATGCGCCCATATGGGCTGAGAAAAGACAAAGTGTTGACTTCCCTCTTGCCCCTTTGAATGCGCCCATGCAAAGATAGAAGATTCCAAGGCGTGGTGCATGCAGAGAAAGTCTAAGAATAGCAAAATTGAAGCATACCTCCCTATATGCGCTTTAAGATGAAGAGAAGGCCTTGAAAAATGTCTAAGGCGTGGAAATTTGAAGTTGGATACCTCATATGCGCCTTGACTAAAAGGAAGAGCCTTGAGAATATGCTATGCATGCAAATATGAAGTGGCCCCCCCCTCTTAGGTGTCTTGAATGGTGGAAGAAGTGGGAGATATTCTAAGCATTGTTAATTTGAAGCCCCCCCCTTTGAATGCGCCTTGTGTGGTCAACTGGAATATCGTGTACTTAACTTCGATCATGATTTGTATGTTTATATGCGTCGTTGTGATGGTATTTTTAGGCTAAGTTGTGATATGAACACCTTGAGCTACTCCTTTGAAGATTGCACCGATTCTGTGGAGCTATCGGAAAGCGAGGAGCAAAGTAGGCTGGTTGAGCTTGTGAGGAATTGATGCGCCATGTCCCCATGTAGAATAGATTTAGACTCTCTAAACCTTGCAACCACTTTCAATTCAATGCTTTTAGAGTTGGATTTAAGGAAACCCGTGCTTCTAAGAACAAACACTACAGAGCATTTGAATTCCTTTCTCCGCCCGTTGAAGAACAATTTCATTGGTACTTGAAATGCAAATCACATTGAACCAATTGAGACTATTAAGCATTGAAGGAATACGAGTTGAATGCCGAACTCTCTACTTGATCTTAGCGTCTTTGAATACTTTTGTTCAGAGAGAATAAGGGTAGCCGTTAGTGACTTTGGCTATAGCGTTGGTCGCGGTCATGAAAAACTGCATCAGGGGATGCCTTTACATAGTTAGCCAATCGATTGAATGACTTAGGTGTAATTACCTTGAAGGGATCAGTTGAGCCATATAAGCCCTAACCCTAAAAACTGCCACCAAGAGGAGTGGAGTAATAAGTGAGCAATTAATGTCCACCATCCTTCTAGAAGACTCTCGTCTGGAAACACGTTCAAATTGTTCTTGTTCTTCTTCTCGACCGTAAACTGGATGAGTCTGATCATCGTGGCTTCAACTTCTTGAAAGGGTATGGCAGGCACATTCTCAATCTGAAACTTGAAGGCTTTAACTTTTTTACCTATTTGATGGTGATTTTCCTCGTTCTTGCCACTGCATCTTGAGCTGTACGGAGCACGCTGGAGAACATCTTTTGGGTCATCGAAGGACTTTACACTTAAGGAGAATTTCTCTGCTTTGCTCTTTAGCCCATTCCGTTGTCATTCTTTAACATTGAAACCTTTTGTTTACTCCTCATCCTTAGCCTTGAGGGCGTTTTAGTGCTTGAAGATGACTCTTTAACGCCTAGGTCTTCATCATTTCTTCATCTTCATCCTGAAGGATTCTCCAATCTTGGACTCGACCCGTTCTCCTTTGCCACTTGCCTTCCTGAGCTGAGTGCATACTGTGTCAACACTTAGCCATCTCTTCCAAGTACTTGCTCCATCTCCCCAAGTCATCATGCATTGGCCTTGGTGTTCACCCTGCAAAACAAGCAAGGAGAAGAGCATCAAAACACTTCATAATATAAATTTACTTCACTTACCTGGTCTCCATGTTTGATCTCCAAGGCCTAAGTGATCTCCAGATCTGATAGGGTTCATCATTTTTCTCCAGCCAACTTTGCTTTCTTCATGATTCTTCAACATCTGTAGGCTGGGCGTATAACACCTGTGCTTCATATTTCAATGTCTTAGAAAATTTCACTCATCTTGTACTCTGCTTCTTGTGTACCTTGAAGTTGTGCCTAAGAAACTTTTATCCAACTTGACGGCGTCCTTAGAAGGTGTTGTTTGATTCCTCTCTGCCTTAGAAAATTTTCCAACCAACATGATACCCCCTTTTGCCTTAGCCAATTTTCCAGCCCATCTTCCTTAGAAATAATTTATTTCCTCTAGAAAATTTCATCACGCAGGCGTCTGAGCAAAAATCTTCATCTTAAAGTCTCCGGTAGGGCATGAAGAATTTCAAAATCATCTCCTTGTCGAAGATATCTAGTATCTAGAAGGAAATTCTCTCCAGAAAACACCAAATTCATGTGTCTATAGATGAAATAGTTACTTTTAATTTTTTGAATTTTGTACCTTAGAAAAATATTTTGCCATCAAATTTATTTTCATTCTTCATCTCTGGGCGTGTTTTCTTGCTCTTCCTTGCCAATTTTTATTAATCTCATGAAGTTGGAGTATTCTGACTCCTTGCCAATTCGTACATGCCTCAGTGAATTTTATCAACTTCTCTCAAGCTTAGGCGTATTTTCCTGTAGAGGTGGAATTTTGTGCCTTAGAAAAATTTCAAATAACATTATGAACATGGGCGCATATGAGGTATCTAGAAGGATTTTCAATTTCGCCTTAGATATTTTCCTCCCATTCATTCTCCAGTCATGGCGCATTTGAGGGTGTGAGGAAGAATTCCTAACACTTAGAACATTTTTCAAAGAGCTAACACCCTCAATATCCTTGGGTGCATTTTGCCTGTTGGGGAGGAATTAACGCCTTAGCCCATGTCTTAACTTCACCTTGCACTTGGGCGCATTTGACATGTCAAGGTGGAACTTTCAACGCCTTAGCCACTTTTTTTCTTCACACCTCTAGAGATGGGTGCATATAGGGGGTCTAGGAGGATTTTCAACACTTAGCATATTTTTCTTCACACTCCATAGCCTAGCAAGTTGGGCGCATTTAAGGGGTCAAGGTGGAACTTTGACTTGCCTTGGAAACGTTTTTCAACCTCACTTTACCTTGGGCGCATTTGAGGTAAGGAGCAGGAATATCCCTACACCTTAGAAACTTTTCTATCACCACCTCTCTCTTTGGGCGCATTTGAGGGGTGTAGAAGGATTTTACATGCCTTAGAAAAATTTTCTCCATTCATTCTCCAGACATGGCGCATATAGCATGTCAAGGGGGAAATTTACAATGCCTTAGCATATTTTTTTATTCATCTCCAATAGTCCAGCAAGTTGGGCACATATGGGACCCCAAGGAGGAAATAACGCCCTTGAGAATTTCCTAACTCACTTCTAACATGGGCGCATTCAAAGGGTGGAGGAGAAAGTCAACACCTTTTGTCCTTTTCCAAGCTCATATGGGCGCATTTGGCATGTGGTGAAGGATTTAACTTCCAACGCCTTGGTAACTTTTCTTCACACTTCTAGAGATGGGCGCATTTAGGGGGTAGAGATGGAATTAACTTCACTTAACAACTTTTACTCCATTTCACTTTCATCTTGGGCGCATTTAGCATGTGGTGAAGGAACTTTGACTTCAATGCCTTAAGACTTGCTGTAATATTCCCATTTTGGCCATATTCTCTTCATTTGGATTTAACCTATTTCTGTGAATCCGTAGGTTACTCAGTTGTGCAAAATTAGGGTTTCCTCTTTCAGATACTGCTCAATTGGCATTAAGAGGATGTTGTGCAGACTTACTATTTATAGCAGTTTGCTATTTTTAGCAAGCCTATCTTTTGGTAGTATCCATAGTTTGCAGACTCGGCTGGACTCGGTGGACTCGCCGCGGACTCGGGAGTCCATTGGCTAGCCGAGTCGACTCGCCACGGACTCGGGAGTCGAGTCCAGGAGAGTCCTGGTTCAAGACTCGGGAGTCCAACCTCAAGACTCGGAGAGTCCTAAGGTCAGACTCGGGAGTCCCAACCCAGGACTCTCCTGTGTGGCTGGGAGTGAAAAGGGGTTAAAACGAGTCTTGAGGTTGGACTCGGGAGTCCCAACCCAGGACTCTCCTGTGTGGCTGGGAGTCAAAAGGGGTTAAAAACCAATGTTTTTTTTAACTTTTTCTTTCATTTTAACACTCAAGTTTGTGAAATGCAGGTCTGCAAATTGAATTGGGGTTGAAAAAAGCCAGGATTATATGTAAACATTTATAATCTTATGATGCTGTTATACATTGAAACTATGAGTATTTGATGACTATGAATGATTAAATTTCAATTATTGAATGTTTGATGATCATATGACATTTGTAATCTTTGAATTATGAGTGTTTGATAATCAAATTAGGCTCTTATGTTCTCTAAATGCATTAATTTGTTCTTGTTTTTTTGTAAAACTACGGTTTTTTTTTTGCTGAGTCCTAGCCGAGTCTTTTCCCGAGTCCGTGGCGAGTTCCGAGTCTGAGTCATATTTTTGGGCTGCCAAGTCCATGGCGAGTCCGAGTTTGCAAACTATGGTAGTATCTTTCTAGCAGCAGTTCAATCCTTTACAGTTCAGTGTTCAGTTTGGCTTTTTGTTGTTTTGATGTGAACTTACTATTTATAGCAGTTGGCTATTTTTAGTAAGTCTAATTTTGGCAGTGGCATCATCAACAATTCAGCTCAAGTTATCTTGCTATCCATCAGTTTCAGTATTGGCATTGGTTTTGGTTATCTCCATGGACTGAGTTTTTATACTTAGTCAATTTCATGTTTTTCAGTTGTACCCCACGCCTAGGCTTAATAACTTCATGTTGTTTTAAAGAGGGGTCATTAAGGGGTCATGTTGAGCATTTAATGATTTAAATAATGCTTTATTGTTGCAATTTGGAAATGGACGCCTAAAAGGAAAGTTGAATAATGTTTTATTATTTCAAAAAGTAAATGCTTAAAGGTGGCGTCCCTCTTGGAAGTTGAAGTGATTCGACTTCTTGGAATTTGAAGTGTTTCATTTGGAAATTGAAACTTATATATTGCTGCTGTTTGAAGAGCTGATTATCTTTGGAAATATTGTAAAGTTATGCTGCTGGTTTGAAATCTAGAATCTGGCTAAGGGAAAGCTTAGCAATTTGTCTCCATTCTTTGGGCCTGAAACTATGGTTCCCTAGATGGTGGATTGAGAGTGTGCTTCATTCAAAAGTGCACATTGAGCTTCATTGTTGGAGAATTTGAAGTATTTTTCAGTTTTTGAGCTTGCTGGTTCATTCATGGCTGAAGGTGATTTTCATTAACAACTCTTTGTATGATTTTAATATGCTTATGGGTATTGAAGATATGGATTCCTAGCACATGGGCGCCCCTTCCCATAGAAGATCAAAATTTATTTCAAAGTATTTATTTTTATTCTTGCAAAATCGCTTTTGCTAAGGGCTGTACCATGTTGGGAGCATTGGGAATTGCGCAAGTAAATTAATGGTTTCTTTTTGAAGCCGTTTCATCATCATGACATGGGCGCCTATCCTCCAGAGGTTCATTGCAATTGATTTCGCTCAATTTGGAGGTAAATTGATAAAGTTATGTGCATTTCATTGATTCACAGGTTGCTGGTTTATAGTTTCAGTTTGCTGGTTTTTTATATCAGACTTCAAAAGAATCCGATTTATGCTTCATTTTCAGTGTTTTGAGAGCTTTGTAATTTGAGAGAATCATTCTTCACATATTGGCATTGCTCTATCATTGTAATACTAGTAAATTGCAAAGTATCTTGATTGTAAGGTTGTGCATTAGTTGTACTAATCCAACCAATTTGTTATTGCTGCATTTACTTGTAATTTCTAAGCAAACATTAATTACCCCTGAATGGTTTACCGACAGTGTGGAGAATAAACTTGTAACTCTCATTGTACCCACTAAAAGTGTGTTATCACGTAATCTAGCCAAGCTTTCATCGGATAACCCCTACCTAAACTTGTCCGCTTCCTAGATTCGCGGAAGTCTGGCACGCATAACGGCGATTTTCAAGCCACCTCGAAATGCGTTCCAAAGCTCCTCAATAGTCAATTCGAAAGCATCCCCTTACGTTCGCTCTCGCTAAGACCTTAAACGAGCCCCTTCGCTGGTCTCACTATTCGTGATTAGCGACCAGGAAAATGCGGGGCCAGACTGAAAAGTAGCGCTTCCTCGCTTCTCAAGCCAAAATTTGGCTATGCCAGAAAGTGCAGGCTGAATTTTACCAAGATGAAGTGAATTTCCAAAATGCATAGCTTTAAAAGCGCTTATTACACTTCTTTTTCTCATTAATCGTTTTTGTTCCGGCGCTGCTTTCTTCATGTTTTTTCGTGATTTTCATTAATCGTACACTTTTCGCTTCAATTTATTAGCCTGATTTTGAGACGATGGTGAAAGCTTAATTCATTTTATTACGAGGATCTGAGCCATGTTCTTAACCAGAATCTCATATCCTTCCAATATTGTTTCATCTTTGTGGAAGCCGCACTTTGCTTTATTCCATCTGTTTATCTATGATTTATGAGCCGTGACAAGATTTTTCATCACCGTTTCTTCCCTTTATTTATTCATAAGTGATTTCGTGATGCTCTTCCATGTTTTTCTTCTTAACGCTTTAAATTGTAAGATCTTTCTTCCCTTCGCGTCATTCTTTTTCGGCGCTTTCTCTCCAACGCTTTTAGGTTATTTCTTTTGTTGTTCTTCAATCATCGCCTTAGCACAAGCATTTCGAAGAAACTCTTTGTTTTGTAAGAAAGTTATCCTTGGCTCTTTTATCCACATTTGGCGATGTTTGTGATGGTACTGAACGAATTTTAGTTGCGTACTTATCCAAAGAAAACAATTTTGCTATGTTCCACCAAGTTTCCGGGACGGGGGGACGGCGGGACGGCGGGACGCGTTTCGGGGACGGCAAATTTTTTAGGGGATTTTAGGGGACGGGGGATGGCTGTATAGTATATATATATATATATATATATAGGGAGAGAGAGATAAATTTTAAAAATATAGGGAAATTTCAAATTTAAGATATTCATATGAGTAATGATAATCATAACAATCACCAATCATATTGACATATGCATCATAGAATCGAATTATCAAACAAATTAATACTACAGCTACCTAATTGCATCCATGGACCATAATTCAAATTCATGTCAAATAGTCAATGTGCATATGAATAATAAAATGCCCAAAAGGCTACAAGTTTGTACTACAAATGTCAAAATGACAAAGTCACAAGTGTCCAAAGGCAAAACATAGAAATAGAAAGTATGATGATTGCCACTACTCGGCATCTGCCAACACTGCATCAAAATCAGACTCATAGTCTGAGTCACTGTCACTGTGAGGGGCTAGCTCATCTAATGGAACTCCAACCAATCCCTCCAGTCTCTCCTCCTCATCAATTTGTGTGACATCCTCTGGATCAACATCCCATCATAATGCTGGAGTCTGTCTATACTCAGGAGTCTGACGATCCTGGAGTCGCAAAGCACTATGCACAGCCACTAATTTTTCTGCCCGTCTAGAGGTCAGCCTATTCCTCTTGATAGAGTGAATAAAGCCGTATGTTGACCAATTCCTCTCTGCAGCAGAGGAACTAGCAACCTGTGAGAGGAGACAAAATTTAAAAACTAAATTAGTAATTTAAATTTACTAATTAGGACATTCAATTTAAATTATGATTATATAAATGTTCAAACTTCAACACTATCACTCATCTAAATCAAATTATGTTAATGATAATCTAAAGTATTACCTGTGAAAGGAGGCGAACAGCAAGCGTCCTCAATTGTGGTGCATCCTTCCCATGCCATGACCACCATCCAATAGGATCCCTTTGAGCTACTGTAGTTCTATCTACCCTGGCCTCTGGTTTGCCGAATGTTGGACCACGAAGATTAACAAAATCAGTAAACTGTGTACGAACTAGACTGGCCTCCTCAATTGAATATATTTTTGCAAGGGCCTTCATAAACCCTTCTTTCACCTCATCATCATCACAAGGAGGCATCCTACCAGGTCTAGGTACATACCATTTGGGATTAAGAGCAAAGGCTGCCATATGAAGCGGGGTATTCATAGTGTTCCACCGCCTTGTCACAATGGGCCTAATTTTTTGCTCATATAATCCCGAATTAGGATCCTTATCAGAAATTGCTTTCTTCATTTTTCCAAGCATGGAGTCAAAAGTTTCATAAATCTCTCCAAGACTTGGAGAGTCTGTATCAGCATATCTAATGACATCCACAATAGGTGAAATGATGGAGCAAACAAATCTGCAAACAAAAATTTGAAAAAAGACAAGTTAGAACTTAGAAAATAAAAAAATATTAATAATAAAATCATATATATGTATTTTTATAAAATCAGCAATCAATAACAAATTATTAATTAACAATTTTTTTACCTCACATTGGACCACCAATTATCATCAAGAATTTTTTGTTTGATGCTTCTCCCTTCTGCAGTGCTTGCCATAGCCCATCTATTCCACTCTGAATTAACCATCATCAACTGTAGAGCCTCCTGTACCTCAAGCATCCTCTCTAACAAAATAAAGTAGCTGGCATACCTTGTTGCTACAGGCTTGAGAAATTCCTTCCTTGAAAATGTCCTAAAGAGGGCAAGTGAGGTGTGATGGTTGCAAATAAACATCTGAATGTCTCTAGCATCTACAACACCTGGTGCACCCAATCCATCTTCCCTATGTCTTTCAATGCGTTGTTCAACGCATGAACACAACAAGGGGTCCAAAAGATGTGCTTGTAAGCACTCTCAACCATCAAACCTGCTAATCTGCACACACGTGCTGAATCAGTAACCACCTGCACAACATTGGTTGCCCCAACCTCCTCTATAGCCTCTTTCAAAATATTAAATTGGAATTCTGCATCCTTGCGCTTTCCAGAACAATCAATGGCTCTAAGGAAATATGAACCAGCTGAACATGTGACTATGATGTTTATAAGTGGCCGTTGTCTAATATTGGTCCACCCATCCATGATAATAGAGCAACCTGTTCTAATCCAACACTGTCTCATGTCCTCCATCACCACACTCACCTTAGAATATTCTTTTTCAAGGAGTGTAGTACGTAATTTATGTTCTCCAGGGGGAATGTATGAGGTACCAACATTTGCCACATCTCTAAACATTTGTTTGAAGTAGGGAGAACGTGCTACATGGAATGGGATAGCATGGGCATAGAAAAATTTGGCAATGGAAGAATCTGCCACATCTCGTGCTTGCACATTGAACATATTTTCAACTGTATTTTGCTGCTCACTAGAAGTAGCAGCCTTCCTCTTCCCTCTTGTGGAAATATGAACACCACCCGCACCACTACTACCACTACCAACACTAGGACTACCAAGCATAGAGGGCATAGGTGAGGTTGAATGTGCGGATTGAGTTTGCATAAGCTGATCCATAGGCCTTCCTCCGGCCTCCAAGTGCAATCTATAACACTCCATCCTCTCAAAATCTTTTATATCTTTACAACCCTTGACCCCATGGCCTCCAAAACCCAATAGATGAGAATAGACTCTTGTATAGCTCCCATTATATTTTTCTTTGCAAATGTGACATAGCCACAATCTACTACCCCCAGTGTTTTTCCCTTTGTCTTTGTCTATACGTGATGCTAGTTGAAGAAGAGGTTTTTTAGAATTAAAAGGGCCTTTTGCATATTTTTTCAAGTCTTCAGAAGGGATATCAAATGGGTTTGTTTGAGGCTGCCCCATATGAATTGATTGGTTTTCTTCCCCCCTCTCACCATCCCCACTATCTTCACTATTGCTGCTCATTTTGTTTTCTTTTGGTTTTTGCAAACTGAAAATTAAAAAAAAAAACAAAAAATCATACATTTTATCATTTTAACTTAGAAAAAAATGAAAAAAAATGAAAGATAATGAGAGATTAACTTACCTCTTTCACTTCTTTTGTTGGTTGCTTGCTTAATGCTCTCCTTTCTTCCTCCTAAATGCTGGTTTTTCTTCTCCAACAACTCCTTCAAACCCTTCTCTTTATCTTCTCACTTTTGCTCTTGGCTGCAATTTTATCTTGGCAAGTTAAAATGAGATCAAATGAAGGTAAAAAATGTTTTAAGTGGCCATATTAGGGTTGGGAAGGCGTGGGGCCCACAAAGCAATGTTTTAAAAAAGAAAAAATTATAAAAAAAA
>VDFB02173354.1:0-16207 GCA_007258455.2 Sequoia sempervirens | reverse complement strand
AATCATCTTTGTTGTAGCTATAATAAGAAGGTTCTAGTCAAAAAAATTGACATTGGTGATTTGGTCTTAATGGAAAACCCTAAGATTCAAGAAAAAAGAGAGAAACCTAAAAAATTTGAACCTAATTTGTTGGGTCCATACATTGTAAAGAGAAATAATTTTTCCAATAATGAAAACCACTTTGGTGGCACTTTAGATAAGTACCATGGTGAAAACATGGAAAACATGTGCCATATGTAGTTAGTCTTTTCTCCATCATCTAACATCATTCCATCTAATTTTTCACCTTCACCCATAATAAAGTTACCTCCATGCTTCCTCACGTCATTCATAATAATGATATGATTTATTTTCCTTCTCATGGCCTACACACAGTTGACATTATCTGTCTATCACCTACCAAACCCATCCTTATCCAACTCCTAACAATAAATCCTATACCTAACTAGGGGAAAGTACTTGACTTACATCTTCATCAGATCATAGACTTGGTATTGGAGGTCATCATCACAAAAATCCAAAAAAATCTAAATAATATTTTTAAAAAGCTAAAAACATTGAAATATCTCCAAAAATCCAAAAACATAAAACATGTCAAAAATACAAAAAAAAATTAAAAATGTCAAAATTCCATAACCATCCAAATAACCTTCAAAAATCCCAAAAATGATGTCTAGTCCTATTAGTCTAAGTTTGTTGAACTACGATGTCTCTACACATGTTATGTAGGAAAGGTCATCACTAATAAGACCCCAAGGAACTAGGTCAAACCTTTAGGGTTTGTCAAGTCAAGTCAATCATGATTCAATCCATAATAAATTATCCATGGTCAAGGTTAGTCAAACTATGATGTCTCTACACATGTTACATAGGAAAGGCCATCATTGATGAGCCCCAGAGGCATTAGGTTAGACCCTTAGGGTTTTTTAGTACTGTCATAGTCCATATAATAATAAATCATCCTTTCCTAAAATTGACATGTTGATCAAACACAAATAGTTATCTAAGTCTTAACCAAATCAAGAATCAATAGGCTAGCTACCCAACTAGTCTTTATCAAAACTAATCAATTGCCTAATCATCAAATCAACACGTACTAGTCAATAAATGCTCTTATACAAGAGGTGGCCTTGTCAAAACTAGACTCGACATCTTATATGACTTGCCTCATTTCTTGAAACCATACCTAGTCCTATCATTTGTCTTATACATCATATGTCCTTCCTCAAACCGAACATCATCATTTATCAACTTTATCATTTTTCTTATACCAGTGATTGTATGACCAAAACCAGACATGATGTCTTATAAGGAAAGCTTCTGTTCCTAAAACTAGACATTGTAAACCAATCAATCAATCAATTCTATCAATCTTATTAGTAAACAATCACTAGAAAATAATCTAAATGGTTGTTGGATTTGTTGGTCCAATTTGTCTTATCTTTTTACTGATTTATCATCTGTCATATTACTAGCCACCTCGAGGATGTCCCAAGAAGGATTTATAAGAGAAATGATGTCTCATGAATTGATTTTTCTTTGATTTTTGTTTGTGGTTTGTCTTGATAAAAATATTGGGGAAACTTTTCTCCTAGTATGCGTCATGGCACTCCTTGTTTGCCAATTATCTATTTTTGCAAAGGGATAATGTTGCACACCTTGGTCTATTCCATACCATGGTGTTTATTGTCCATTTTCCAT
This sequence comes from Sequoia sempervirens, assembly GCA_007258455.2. NCBI lineage: Eukaryota > Viridiplantae > Streptophyta > Pinopsida > Cupressales > Cupressaceae > Sequoia > Sequoia sempervirens. The sequence goes on along the minus strand of VDFB02173354.1, from coordinate 14,506 downwards.
AATTTAATTCCCAATGATAATAAACATGCAAGCCTAACATCTATCAAGAAAAATGTCAACTCTTCTTCATTTCGACTAAATTTGTGCTAACATTTATTTCCTCCATATTCACATTTCTTCTATTCCCATCGTGATTGCATCTTGTGATACATAAGAATATCCTTCATACATATTCATGTTAGATCATCATAGGCATCATCATAAGCATATTAGGTCATCCATATTGCATCACTAAATACAAAAATATATATATAGTATTCCATCATAAGGAATCATCCATATAAGCATCACATGTCTTAACCATATGATACCATATTGCATCTATAAATTGTTAGCATAAATCTCATTGCATACATTCTGGGTATGTGCAAGATCATGATGGACCAAAAAGTGGCGATGTGAAAAAAGTTGTGTTTTGCATCAACCAAAAAACATGAAAATCCTGAGTTGACTTTTTTCTAACTTGGATGTCAGCACATTGCTCCAAAGCAATGCCCAAGGCAAGAATTAGATATCAAATATCTGGTCCAAATCGGATATCCAATTTGAATCGAATATCCAATTTGAATCAGGTATAAATAGATAATGAAGCTTTCTTTTAAAATCATTTGCCATTTTTGTGTCGAAAAAGTTAATTTGAGTGACGCTTTTTAGATCAAATATCCACCCCAAGCGTATATCTAATTTTTAGGGTAAGTTTTAGTTTTATTTTTGTTTTAATTCATTTTCTATTAGTTTTGTATAATTTTAAGTAGTTTTTATGGATTTTTATTAAAAAGTAGGGTTTTTTTATTGATTTTTATTAAAAACTAGAGTTTATAATGGATTTTTATTAAATTATATTAAAAACTAGTGTTGTTTATGGATTTTTATTAAAAACTAGAGTTTGTTATGGATTTTTGTTAAGTAGGGGTTTTCTTGGATTTTTATTAAAAAGTAGGGCTTTTTTACAATAATTTCATTTATATTGTGTAATTTCAATTAGATTAATTAGTTTTAAACTTTAATCAGGTATTATGGCTAAGAATGAAAATGCACAAATTGCAAACGCTCGACCACATCTATGACCATCAATTGAAGACTTAATTAGAAAAATTGGAAAATTGAGGGAATTTGTGATGTTTATAAGACAATCCTTGATTAATCCTAGATGATGCCAGATTGTGAATAATTAAGAATATAGAAACCCTCTCCACCCAACATAATGCTTTTCTTTTGTGGCAAGAAACCATGAGGGAATATTACTCCTATGGATTTTCTTATGATGATGTGAAAGATCTCCAAATAACAAAAGCCCAACTAGCCTCTTTATTCATTAACCCTGCACTGGTTTTCCAGTTAATGTTAATAAACCAAAACTTTATATAAAATGGTGCACAAATAAGGACATTGTAGATAACTTTTGGGATTGTTGGTGTATGGTTTTTGATAAACCACCCAACAAGAATAGTGATATACCATTTTACTTTATTAAAAAATTATACGCTGAGTTTGTGTTAGGGCATCATGTCAATTACTTTGACATTAAAACCTTCTAGGGTGCCAATGGAGGTATGCGCCAGGATAGACCAAGGGCAATTAGAGTAGTCCAACACCCATATGTTCCCCCACCTCCCCTTCCTCCACCACATCTAGTACATCATCCAGATATTATCGAGGATGTAGCCACATAGACTATTTAGGCTATTCACTCTTTTAGTGGTCTTTTGGTTTTGCATACTTCTACAATAACTCAGCCACATTTTGGTGATGTTGGCGATGGATTGAGTGTTGTTGCATCATCCTCCTGTGTCCACATATTTGTGTGCTACATACTTGCACTATGTGCCACTTAGATGTGCTTGGGTCTTCTGTATAGCCCATCGAGCATCCCTTGAAACTTCTAATTATGACCTATGATGTGGACATTATAGGAGGGTGATCCCATAATAGTGGCTTCATAATTTTGGCCAAACTGGACACTAAAATTATTATTTTTAACTAAATATTCACATTCAGGCACCTGTAGATGCTAAATAATGAAGAATTTGAAGATGATGCAAACTAGAGTCTCATCCCATTTTGTTTGTAGATTCTAAAAATATTTTTTTCAAAATTTTTGGAATCATATTGCACTTCTTTTTCCATCTCCCATGAAAACAAGTGTTTTTAGAAAATAACATTTTTAAAAAGTGACACACACCGTATAACGCATAATTTTTTTCCATGAAGGATAAATTATAATTTTTGAATTTAGATTTGTAACTCTCGATATCTAGCGCTTCCACTTGGTTGAATAGTTTTATTAAATATTTTTTCTTTAATCAAGTTTTGAAGTCAACCAATTGATAATTCAAACATAGCGGACCGTGAGATAATGGCTAACCTTTTTTCTATATCAAAATTCAATTTTTTTTGTTGTTGATCAAGGACTGTCATCTAGTTCACTCATATTTTTCAATTTTTTTTTTATAATCTTCTATTTTCCCACTTGTGTAGAATAGAGACCTTCATTTTTTATGAAAAACCTATGTTTAATTAAACTAAAAAAACAAATATATAATAAAACCAAAACATATGCAAATTATATTCATTGGATAGCTCATTCCAAGGACTACTTGATTCTAGTTGAGTTTTTGAAGACTTCTCCATTTTCATCCTCAACCCAAGCTTTGAAGCATAAAAATTTAGGTTTTTTTTGTGTTTCAGGGGGAGAATGAGGAATAAGAGGGGTTCATACGAATCCCTAGGGGTTTGATCAAACCCTAGTTTGAGTGAACCACCCTCTCAATGCATTTCTTTCTTTTTGGGAAATGTAAATTAATAATTAATGGGTTTACTCAAACCCTAGTTTGGGAAAACCCCTTTTGGGTTTTGTCAAACTTGTAGGTTCCTTCAAACCCCTAAAACCAATCTTTTTCCATGAAGTCATTTTGTTCTTTGTTTTCCTTCCTCAATCAGATTTTAAACCACTAGTGTGGCTTCACCTGATATCAGATGCAAGGGAGTGTAGTGCACTTATAGAGCCCTCTCCTGCTAGAGAGGGGGACATTGGAATAGTGACATAGGTAAGATTTAAATTGTAAATTCATAACTTGCATTTGTTTTTAAATGAATATTAATAAGATATAGTATCAAATACTAATATTTATTTACACGGTCTATTTAATAGTTGATGTCTGAGGAGGATCTCACATAGGTGACTGATAGCACCCTTAGGGCCATTTCATTTGGCCTCGACATGCACACAATATATATTTTCACACTCACTCATTTACAATATTTTATTATATACTTGCTTGTCATTAATTAAATTATATAATAACTTATATGTTTATATTATTTTCCTCTTGTAGGAAACAATTAAATTTAGCAGAGGAAGCAACTCATCTGCACTATGGAGGCACAAATAGATAAAGGAAGAAAATTGAAATCAAATTTGATTGAATTAATATTTTTAAGATCTTATATTGATAATACATACATTGACATACATTGGTAGTTTCATATGTACTTGTCATTTTTATGTACAGGAAATTATGATCTATACATCGTTGTTGACAAGTTTCACAATTCCTGAAGGAGTAGGTATTGTAACACGTCAAGGAGTAGGTGTTGGAACACCTCAAGGAGATAAAGAAAAAGATCATCCTAAAGAGGTATGTGTTTATTTTATTTTGTGTTTGGTAAATATGTTCCTATTACTGACAACCGTATGCTAGCTTGGATTAATTTTATGATTTTGTTTACATATATAGATTGACATTTCAAAAGTTGGTTTGGTTGGTTCTTTGAGAGGGGCATATTCTAGGACTCCCGACCCTTTGAAGAGACGTATATTTTAGGTAATCAAGATTTCAATTTTAGAGTTTAATTAAAATTCAATGGATATTGATTTTGATGTTGTTGTTATTTAATTTTAAATGGCGGCACAATAATCCAATTTTGGTTTAACCTTCTTGTAGCTACCTTCGAGCTAAAAAAGCGCTTCAAAGAGCTCCATTTTGATGAGGGATCCACTATTAGTAGTTTAGGATGAAATAGTCATTGGATGTGCCTTTAATAGATATCAAGATGCATATGCCACATTTTGTAAAAAAAAATTGAGTTGGCATTGATGCCATTTTTGTATATGGACATACACTTGATTATTGGATAATTTGATAAATAGTTGACAATCAAAATTTAATTTGTTCCTCATGTGTAGGATTAAACTCTTTGAAAATTTAATCTTGAGTAATGGTTAAATATCAATATACAATAGCATAAAAAAAATGGTTATATTATGTAGTTTATAGTCATATCACTAATTACATTACATTGCACATTCTTCAAACTCAAAGCATTACTTCACATTGCATAACTAATAAACTAGGATGTTGATAGATGAAAAATTCAACTTTAATATAGTTTTTACAGTCAACTCTAAGGAAGCTATGTAATTATTTACATTGCATAAACCACAATAGGAGCAAGGTTAATTGCATTTTCTTATCATGGAATTCTATGAGACCACATTTCTTTGAGGTTTTTTTTCAAGTAGTCCATTGCCTTGTCTATGCTACCACATTTTTCATACATGTCTACCAATTTTTTTATCAAATAGTTTAGTGGCTTGGTACTATGGCTAAAATCCTAAAACAAGTGCTTTCAAACAAGCTATGGATGCTTGGAATTTTTCTATCAAAGTATCATAGTAAGAAATAGCATAGACAAGGCAATGAACTATTTGAAAAAATGCTTCAAAGAAATGAGGTCTCATGGTGATGGAATTCCATGACAATCAAAAGCAATTTTGATTCTCTGGCATTCCATCACCATGAGACCTCATTTCTCTGAGGTATTTTTTTAAATAGTTGACTACCTTGTTGAATTTCATAGCTTTCCATCACCATGAGACCTCATTTCATTAAGGATTTTTTTCAAAAAGTTCACTACCTTGTCTATGCTACCACATTTTTCATACATGTCTATTAAAGCATTCTATCAAACATTTAATTTCCTTTCTGTTATGGCTAAAAGCCTAAAACAAGTGCTTTTGAACAAGCTTATGGATCTTGGGAAAGAATCTAAATAAAGGGTATGTGCGTGATCATGATGGGCCAAAAAGCATGGTATGATGGGTATTTGTAGGGTATGTGGCTGGCTTACTTTTTTTTTTTAACCAAAATTGATGAAATGAAAAGGGTTTTTAAAGAGACTTTCGCTTTCCACCAATATAAAATTGGCGTTTACTTAGAATTTGTCAAATTATTATTCATTTTTCAATTTGAATTATGACTAAAGTCCGATTGATAGGCCGCTTGAAAACATCTATAGATTTCCAAACAAAGATACATTTTTGAATCCAAAAAACATACATCATATACTATGTTTCACATATTATAGGATTAAAAAAAGAGAAAATGAATTTCATGAAGTTTTGACCAAGTTAAGGTGGTCGTATATACAAGTTTTTATATTTTCTAAAAGTTGTAAATAAAAAAAATTAATAATTAATTATTTACTTGAAAACAAATTACAAAAACAGCATCTATCCAGACATGAGTCCTCTAGTTATGTAAAATATTATAACAAATATTATCATTTTATTGTGGTTAGGGGTGGTTAGACAGACAATTTACTTCTTATATTTTCCTTGAAATTTGGTACTACTACATTGAAATTTCAAATTTTCACCAAATAGATTCTTTAAAAAAAAAAAACCTAGTAGTTTAGAAACTATATCTACTGCTACAAATTCTATTCTTAGATATTTTGAATAATATAGATAACTTATCTCTAAATTTCTTACATCGTTGCTTAAATATGATTTTTCTAAATTTTTATCACCAAGGGGCCTATTTTTTCCATGATCCCGCACATACCCCAAAAGCATAGTAAGAAATAATATTATAGATGAAGGCAATGAATTATTTAAAGAAAATGCTCAAAGAAATGGTGGTCTCATGGTGATGAAATTCATGAAAAGAAAATTTCTAGGATTGTCATGGCATTCCATCACCATAAGACTACCTTTTCTTGAGGCATTTTTTCAAACAGTTCACTGCCTTGTATATGCTACCACATTTTCCATACATCTATCAAAGAATTTTATCAAACAGTTCACTACCTTGCTACTATGGTTGAAAGCCTAAAATACCTGTGCTTTCAAACAAACTATATGGATGCTTGGAAAATGGCATAGGAGCACCTTGGAAATAGAGAAATAGTTGATGGTTAGTTGATGAAACCAAGGATGGAAAACCACTCACTTTCACAATATAAGGGATTCCTAAACACCTTTCTCAACTTAACTCTTAGATCTCTTTAATAACTCCAAATAATCATCATTCTAGACACCCATTTTAGTCCCCTTCAATATACTTCCAACTCACATAGGACTCCTTTGGAACAACTTTCACAAATCATGCAAACCACGTTGCTCAACCTAGCCAAATAGGCCAAATTTCCAAAGCACCCGCCCTTAGAACATTTCACAGACCCTAAAACTTGTTGGGGAAACACTCGAAAGATGAAAAAACTTCAAATTTTCCCATTTATCCTCAGGAACTTTCCCTCTAAGACCCTATTCCACAAAACCCTCAATTTGCTCAAATTTGGCAAGGTTTTATTGAAAAACCTACTCATAGACTTCCCCAAACTTTACCACAAAATCCAACACCTTTGAATAACCCCACACAAGCTTAAAAGAACAAGAAAAGTGTTTTCCCTTAAACAATTCCCACTTTTACCCTCTCTAACCTCACTTTTTCATGCAAAAACACCCCAAATGCCATCTAGGGCATCACCAAAAATCATAATGTTGACCTCCCCTACACAAGAAATAATACAAACATGTGTATCTATCCTAATTAAGCCTATCCACCAAGCTATAGCATCATACAATGGGTGGAATCCTTAAAAGCCCATTTTAAATGCACTCAAACCCTTGGAATAGGGCTCACAAACCGACCTCTAGTAAAATGACTCTTAAATGCACAAAAATGAATGAAATTACTTCAAACCAAGTTTGCAAAGAATTTAACTCTACTACCCACCACTTTCCATTGAAAAATAAAAAAAGCTTATGGTCTCATGGCTTTTTTTTCTACGAAAATCAACAATAAAGGAGTTTGGTTGAGGCTAAAAAACTACTTGTAAGGGCATAAATAAATCTTATATAATAAACTTATGACCAAATATACTATTCTTCACATCTGGATGTGTGTAAGTATTTAGGTTAGGTATGGTCCCTTTCACACCCAACAGTCAAGTAGCCCGAGCTACGTTTAATCAGTGAAATCCCTTAATATTCCAAATTGCAGAAGGGCAACAATCTTTGACAGACTATTACTCATAAACCATAATTCCTAAAAAAAAAAATTCTAAGGCTACAAGATCATGTTGGGACACTCTACAATAACCTCTCTTGTTTTTTGCTATCTTGGAGGCATTTTCCCATGGTGACAAATTTTCAGTTGAATAAAAAGTTGTCAGATGCAAGCAGTGTAAAGTTGCAAAGTAGTGCAACTTTCATTCTACAACATGTGTTACCAAATAGACTATTCCAACACATCCATATGGGTATTTTTACACTAGGGTTAGTCCTCTTTTGCACCCAAATACGTAGAATCATTTCAAGCTACATTGGACTAACGATTTCTCTTAAGAGTCCAAAGTGCTAAAAGGTAGCAATCTTTGAAAGGTTATTTCTCAAAAATCATGATGCTTGCAGACTCTTGATCTAAGGCTATGAGATTGTGTTGGGACCATCTACAATAACCTCCTCGCTTTGCTATCTCAGAGGTGTGTTTTTCCTGATGATGAATTCTCATTGAGAGAAAAGTTTCAAATGGAAAATAAAAGTTGCAAAGTGGCAACTTTCATTCCCACAACACATACAACCAAATAGATTGTTCCAACACATCTAGATGAGTACATTTATACTAGGTGCTAGTCCTTTTTTTCACCCAAATACAAATAATTATTCTGAGCTACATTGGACCAGTGATTTCCCTTAAGAGTCCAATGTGTTAAAGGACAACAATCTTTGAACTGTTATTTCTCAGAAACTATGATGCTTACAAATTCTCTGTCTGAGGCTATGGGATTGTGTTAGGACTATCTACAATGACCTCTCTATTTTTTCTATCTTAGAGGCATTTTTCCATGGTGATGAGTTTTTAGTTGAGGGAAAAATTGTCAAATACAAGCAGTATAAAATTGCAAAGTAGTACAACTTTCATTTTACAACTCGTATGACCAAACAAACTATTCCAACATGTATAGATGAGTATGTTTAGGCTAGGAATGGTCCTCTTTTGTACCCAAATACTTTGAATCACTCTGAGCTACATTGGACTGGTGATTTCCTTTAAGAGTCCAAAGTGCTAAAAGACAACAATCTTTGAAGGGCTATTTTTTGAAAATCGTGATACTTATAGAATCTTCGTTTGAGGATATAGGATTGTGTTGAGACCATCTACAATAAATTCTCTCTGTTTTTTGTATCTCAAAGTCATTTTATTGTGATGATGAATTTTTAGTTGAGGGAAAAGTTGTTAAATGCAAGCAGTGTAAAGTTGCAAAGTGGTGCAAATTTTATTTTCCAACTCGTACAACCAAATAGACTATTCCAATATGTCCAAATTGGTATGTTTACGCTAGGGATGGTCCTCTTTTTTCACCTAAATATGCCAAATTACTTTGAGCTACATTGGACCAATAATTTTCCTTAAGATTCCAAAGTGCTAAAAGGTAGCAATCTTTGAAGGGTTATTTCTCAGAAACCTTGACATCTATAGACTATCCATCTAAGGCTATGAGATCATGTTGGGACTATCTACAATAACCTCTCAATTTTTGCTATCTCAGAGGCATTTTCTCATGGTGATGAGTTTTTAGTTGAAAGAAAAGTTGTCAGATGCAAATAGTGTAAAGTTGCAAAGTGGTGCAACTTTCATTCTGCAACTCGTATGACCAAATAGACTATTCTAACACGTCTGGATGGGTACATTTACGTTAGGTATGGTCCTTTTTTGTACCCAAATATGCTAAATCACTCTAAGATTGATTGGACCAACGATTTCCCTTAAAAATCCAAAATGCTAAAAGGTCATACCATCTATTGTACAGTTTGTAGCTCAATGTTATGGCCATGGTAGATGTTAGTAGGAATGTATAAGGTGACTATGTAGGTTTAAAGAGCTGGAAAGGTTTGTAGTTGAGTTGGTGAGTTGCCATGCATGGCAAAAATGAGTGAAATTAGGTGAAAAATGGTGGTTACAACATGCTAATTATCAATGAAACATGGGGCAACAAGATTTAAGGTTGGATAAAGCTTGTGCAGGTCCTAATAGATGTGTTTGATGAGTTTATAGGGTTTGGAAAGGTTGTAAACATTCATTTCCTTAAAAACCTCATGAAAGTTGTTACAAATGAGGGTTTGTTGAATAGAGTTTTAAAAAAGATCTCAGCAAAAACAATTGTGCTTTTGGTAGTTTGGTAGGATTTTAATGTTGCCCCATCAAAATTTCATGATTAAAGTGTTTAAATATGTGTTTCTCTATAAAATGGGTCTATTTTAGTGAAGTTGCACACAAGTTTGGTTTGAGGATCAAATTGGAGTTTGAATCATCTTTAATTGTAATTGTGTTGTTTAAAGCCACCTAGCTCTTGCATTAGAAAACTCTTACCCAATCAACTTGAACATCATGCACACCCAAATACCTTGTTTCCACTTTGCTAGATCAAAGACTCAATTACATTGGAAATGACCTTCACATGACCTTTTACATTTTTTTTTGGAAAAAGTGGCAATCACTATAATTTATTATATATAAATAGGAGATATTACAAAACCTAGTTCAAAAAAGCATACCGACAAGAAAAAACTAGGAAAAAAATTGGTTGTAACTCAATTAAGTACAAAAAGCTCTTACAGAATTGTCCCAATAATAGTAACAAAGCATACATCTATATGACTTTTTCAACCTATGAGTTTCCAAAATATAGACCCCTTTACATTTTAAACATACCCTTTATACAATGCCAGACATTCGACCCATATTTCAAAAAACACTAGATATAGATTATGCCCATACATAGTTATGACCTTTTTACATTGTTTCACATTTGAAAATTCAAAATTTACAAAATTTTCCTATTGGAGGCATTCAGGGCATAGTCTTCCACAAGAGTAGTATGTTGATTTTCTGGAGTGACAAGCACCTGTACAAACAATCAAGGTAGCAGTTAAACTACATACAATAGAAAAGATGCTTAGAATAAAAGACTCTTAGAATAACCAATCTATATTATTTTAATTTGTCATATACCTCTTCAAAAGGATTAGAGATGCATATCGTTGCAGTAGGTCCATGATCAATCATGCCAAAAATATCACAAAATTTGTCAAATGAGAAATCTATATTGTCACAATAGAAAAGATGTTTAGACTAAAAAATCTATATTAATCTAAACAACCTGAATGATGATGAATTGGTAATGCAAACTATAAAAGATGCTTAGAATAACCAATCTATATTATTGTAATCTATCGCATACCTCTCTGAAAGGATCAGAGTTGACTATTGTTGCAATAGGTCCATGATCAATCATGTCAAAAATATCAAAAATGTTGTCAAATGATAATCTATATTGTCACAATAGAAAAGATGCTTAGACTAATAGATCTATAATAATCTAAACACCCTGAATGATGATGAGTTGGTAATGCAAACTATAAAAGATGCTTAGAATAACCAATCTATATTATTCTAAATGACCTAATTGATGATGAGATGGTAATGTAAGCAGTAAAAGATTTCTAGAATAACCAATCTATATTATTATAATTTGTGGCATACCTCTCTGAAAGGATCAGATCTTCCTATTGTTGCAACAAGTCCATGATCAATTGTGCCAAAAATATCTCAAAAGTTATCAAATGATAAATCTATATTTTCACAATAGAAAAGATGCTTAGATTAACAAGTCTATATTAATCTAAACAACCTAAATGATGATGACTTAGTAATACAAACTATAAAAGATGCTTAGAATAACCAATCTATATTATTCTAAATGACCTCTAAATGACCTAATTGATTATGAGATGGTAATACAAACTATAAAAGATGCTTTGAATAACTAATCTATATTATTGTAATCTATCGCATACCTCTTCGAAAGGATCAAAGCTAGCTATTTTTGTAGTAGGTACATGATCAATCATGCCAAAAAATATCACAAAAGTCCATACAAAATATCACTATTAAATACACTCCTATTGCAATAGTATACAAAATATCGGGTATTAAATATAGAACACTAATGAACTTAAGAATAATGAACCTAAGCATTGTACCTTCCATTTTTGAATATGATATTCAAGTGTTCTTGAAGGGTCGCCTCTTTGATTAAGAGTATCCACATTTCTTCATGATCAACATTAATAAGTGTCCATAGTCAAGCTTTTAGTCTTTGGTTTGGCATGATGCTTCAAATACCTCTAACATTTGTTGCTATAACAAGGTGAAAATACATGGGAATGGTTTTGTGTTTCTCAGAGTCTTCAAATGAAAGTATGCCATTATTTCTAATCATGTATGTTTTCAACCAAGTTCTTGCAACCACAACTAAACCTATAGGATACACGAACCCATCATCATCTTCCATCGATTGTGTTAGATTATGCTTTACCTGCACAAATCAAGCCAACCAATAGTCTGATCTCTCTTCATTCCCCTATGGTGCAACAACTACAAAAACATGTCCTTGTTGTAGTAGATCTGAAAGCCGATCGTAATCAACTGAACTTTCCATTGTGTCATTTGTCATGGATATAATTTGAGATAAAGGAGTTAGATATTGTGGAACTCCATGTATCCACTCCACTCACTTGACTTGCATTGATCCACTCACACTAAATAAAACTTAAAAACAAGAAAACTCGCGGTCCAAAATGGTCTATGTTCTTACATCCGAGCTTTGAGATGAATGCATCTTGAAGAATTTTTTTATTATATGACAATCCAATCTACTCCTCCCATCAGACCCTCCTCAACCAACCAAAGAATCTATGTAATCGTTGAATTAAGTGTCCCTTCCTCGTGACAATGTTGAACTACACCAATCAATAATAGAATGTGCATCATTGAATTTTGCTCCTAAAATCTTCAATTTCTCTTTAACTAGAGCTCTCTTTACACATGCACCTACTCCATCAGCCTCCCCTTTCCCATGACCAACTTAAAAAAAACTCCAAATATGAGGTACACCCCTCTCTACATGCATTCTACTCAACCAATAAAACATATGAGAATTATTGAATTGACCTGTGTAGTTATATGACCAAATGAGTTGTCAGTCCAGTGCTATATCATGCTCCTACAAGAACTCAAAAAAATCTTGAAACAATGTTGAACATACTCGGATAAGTGATATCTATTATCACTCATATAAAAATGATACTCTCTAATTATCTTTCAATCCCCCTCTATACTATCAGGTGCATGTATAAATGTTATGTGGACAAAAATAGCAATCTAAATGGAATTGTAATATTAGGATTGTACCTCATTTTGTGGTTGCAATATGTAGTTTTCTACAAAATAAACCACTGATATAATAGTGTCAATTGGAAAAGAGTTCTTACACATCCTGAATTGTTGATCCAACCACTGAGACCTATGAATATGCCTTGCATACTTGTTGAAAAGATTGTCCTTAAAATCTGAAATAAAATTAGCAACACTGCATTCTTTTGTAACCAAATCGCATCTAGAACCTTCACCTCCACTCTGCAAAGTATATTTGACTATCTTATATCTCTTTTTCTCAAAAATCTTATTTCTGAATTCATGTTTGGAACCCTCATGAAAACATTGAACAAACTTTGACAAGCCACCACATTGTAAGCACTTCGCATTTAAACAATCATTTCTATAGAAAAAGAAGCCATCATCTCTAGAACATAAAAATAGATCTAGCAAGTCCCTTGATGATTTAAAAAGATGCATTGCACCACACTCCTACAACATTTCATTAGTATGCAAAGTAGAATGGATATAGCATAATAGTTCATGGCACATTGAAAACTCCACATGGTATTTGGTAAATAAGCATTGCTAATCTAAGAGGTACAATAAAATGGCTTCAAACCTTCAAAACTCTTGGTAATATCTCCATTTGGACGTTTTTAAATAAATTTGAAAAACATTGGTTGGCTTGATTCCAAGAATGTTTAGGACAGTGCACCTTGATTTCCAATTCTTAACTTTAAAACATCTTAATAAGATCAGAGTTATCATGCCAAAATTGTTCAATTACCTACTTTACATTATCAGTTAGCTTATTATCAACATGTGCATGGAAGCCTCCCAGCAAAAGCCCATGTATCATTTTGAAGAGGATCATCTATTCTTTCTCTTCTTGCAAGTGCTCTATCTAAAGTTTTATGATTTATGTCAAAATCAGTACAAGTTTGTCTCATAAATTGAGCCTTTTTCAATTGATGGCTTACTAGGGTGGTTGTAATGACTCTCTGAGCAACTCTCTTATCTTTTTCCTTGTTATTTTTTCCTTCTTATCTTTTGCTCAGTCAATGTCTTATCACTAAAATACTGGTTGAAAATTCTTGTAGCCCACAACCAAATAGTTCATGTTGACCTTTTTCGTTCAAAATTGTTTATAATGTTCCCATCAATTTCAAGAAACCATTTAGGGGTTCTTGAAGGTCTTAAATTTGGAATATGCCTTTCTTCCACACAAGGTTCTTCATTTCTCATGTAATCTGGTGAAACATAATTTCTACTTCGTTCATTATTACTTTCAACATCTTCAATTCCAACATTTTCACCTTGAACATTTTCATTCCCAATTTCAATATCATGTTCAACACTTTCACCTTGAACATATTCAATTTCCTCTTCACATGAAAGACAATAGGGCTTAGTTCACCATCATTTAACATGCCTTACCTCTTCCATGACCTTCTATCTCTTTGTCTATATGTCACCCTTTTTTCTTTGTAAGCTTTTATGTTTTGCTCAACAACTGCTGTTCCATTATACCCTCATAAAATATGCTAAAAAATCATTGCTTTAAAAATTTGAGTAGAAGATGCTCCAAAATGTTTATCTTTGTCTCTTCCTATCTGAAACAACGTGTTTGTTTCCTACAAATCCTACAAAGAGAATGTAGTGTCCATTGGGATGCACAAAATGACCCACATGGGGTTTTTCTATGGCCCACAAATCTAATATTAGATAAAATATGATATCTAATTTGAAAAATAAAATAAAATATTTTGTAAGGATGGGATTTTAGTGCTATAAATTGAATTTCTGATTTGGGCACACATAGACCTAAGAGTAATTAGGAGGTGGAGGTTGGGTGAGAGAGAGAGAGTAGAGGGTAGAGGGAAAGGGACAGACAAAGAGGGGGAGAGAAGAAAATGGAGAGAGAGGGGGGAAGAGAGAGAGAGAGAGTGGGGAGAAAATTAGGAGGGAAAAGGGAGAGAGGGAAATGAAGAGACAAAGAG
>VDFB02173353.1:0-10540 GCA_007258455.2 Sequoia sempervirens | reverse complement strand
TTTCTATTTTCAAGAAAATGATCATTTTGATTGCCATTTGCAACAAAAGATTTTTCTTTTTTTTCAACAAGTTCCATAAAAGTTTTCAACATCTCAATATAGTCAATGTCAACATCATTATATCCAAAGATCTTGTAAAACTTCTTACATACAATTCTACCATTTCAATTGAATATGTGATTTGAAGATGTACCGATTTGTGCATATTGAAACATTCTCCTAATGACTAAAGATGGATTTAAAGACATCATAGTAGGACTTGTTTGTATAATCATATTCTTCTCCAAATTGACTCTTTGCAAATTAGCTTCATCTACAACTATGGTATCTTCAATGTTTTCATCTTCAATAGTTGTTGAATTGGTTGCTCCACCATGGCTCATTGATTTCATTCTCATTCTTCTTTCTCTTTGTCTTTGTATCTCTTTTTCTATTTGTTTTGAGGAGTCAATGTCTTTCTTTCTCTTATTACCAGTTTTATCTCCCCATAATTATAAAATTTCAAGCACAAATGAATGTTATTAGTGAAATACTTCAAAATATTCACAAGAAATTGAAAGTTGAATACCTTATTAATGGCTGTACCTCTTTTCCTTGTGTTCCTCGAAGAACAGAAAACTACCACAATTCCACTTTTAAAAATTGTTTTCTTCATGCTTCCTTTGAAAAATTCAATCCATATTGCAAATTCAAACCTTTTGTTCCTCCAAACAAGCACAAAAATAACACAATTTCACTTCAAAAATGGTGTAGATGATGCTTCATTTGATAAAATCAACCAAAAATCAAATTCACCACCTGTAAATACAATAACTTATGAAAAATGATTCATTTTTAGTGCTCTCGGCCATACATATGAAGTTGCAAAGTTGCAGACTTCACAATAATTTTGCACAGTGTATTTAAATAAAATAAAACGGGATCCTGTTTATTAATAAGCAGGATCCCGCTTTATAATTGGGATCCCATTCATCGACATTGAATGTCGGAGCCATTGTAAAGGTAACGGGATCCCATTCCATTTACAATGGTCAGAATACTGTCGGATGGGAATGAGATCCCAATTATAGTATGGGATTCCGTTTTGTAATCGGGATCCCGTTTTTTTTAATTTGAATTTTGTTTTGCATCGTGGGCAGGTTTTTGCCAAGGTTTTTGGTTTGGGAAAAGCATTGGAAGTCCGAACCTAGGCCTTCAACCTAGTTTGACCTGCAAGTTGAAGGCCCTAACAATGTCAAAGAAAAATACCAGACTTTGGACATATGGCTGACGACCTTTTTTGCAAATTTTCACGAAATTAAAACCCATTTTAGATGAAACAATGAAGATTCTAAATATGTAATTTGTTTTGCAATTGAATTATTTTTTCTATTTTTAATTAATTTCTAATAAAATTGGTCCATAAACTTTAAATATCAGAGTTTTTTACTATTTTAATAACTTTTGATCAACATAACATTTTGACAAATGGATTGCACAGAGAAACTTTAACAATTATTTTCAATTTGAAAAAAATTAGAAAATGATAAGTTTAGGTCATCTTATGCATGTCGTACATGACAATTTTTCAAAATGACAACTGCCTAATAAAAAATTAACAAAAAAAAAATATCAATAAAAAATTACAAAAAAAATCAAGAACAAGCTTCAGTGAGTCATAAAATTTTCCCAAAAGGATTTAGAAAAATACGATAATTTAAGTTAAAATATGGATGTCGTACACGTGCATGGTATGGTAAAAAAAAATGACTTTTAAACAGTGGTTTTTAGAAATGCCTATTAAAACTCAATTTTTATAATCTGGGTATTGAAATAAATTACATATTTAGAAACTAGACTCCGAGCACTACATTTTATGATAAGTGACTTTTTTAAAGATTTCATCTCTAAGTGCTTCAAATTTTAAGGTCAAATGTGTCAAACATTGAAAATCAGGGAAAACACTTCTACTTTTTGGCCAAAAAGTGGACTCAACTTCTTGCACACACCCCACTGTACACTAAAAAATTTGTTATGACACTTAGCCAATTCTTCAACTCAACTGTTTGCACCAAATCAAAACCTCTTGCATCTATGCATTGGATTATTATTTTCATGCACACTCATGCTTCACCAATCGATCCACACATCAATCTTCATACCAAGCCATAATGTTGACATCAATGACAACATTGTATTTGCACATTGTGTATCTCATGCTCATACTCATGCTCATGTTGCCAATAAGCAAATCAATGACAAAGTCTTCAAAATTCCAATATGTAGTTCCACTTGTTTTTGCATGTCAACTTAATTTAAATAGAACATACAATTATGTTTGTTGTCTAGTTCATTTAAGTATATATGGCTTATCAAGTGATACCAAAATATTAATCATTTTATATAAAATTTGACTATATAGTATTCGTACATCTCCCATGATCAAAATATTTATCTTACCCTTAAATAAACAACACCCAATATAAATTATGAAGAAAATTAATCACAATTTTAAATTAATTGAAGAGAATTTAGGCATATGTTTTTCTCTTTTTACAAGGAGGTGACAAAATATGAAATAACAATGAGGAAAGCCTAAGGCCAATAAGAAAGGAAAATGCAAGGACATCTTTGAATATATATTTTCTTTTAATATAAACTATAAAACCTTAGCTTCTTATATTTATTTTCTTCTATAATAGCTAAATCTTAACAACAATGAGACTATTAAAACTCGATAACTTATTGTTTCACCTCCATACTTGATCATAAAATCACATGTCAAAGACCAAGAGAGAGATTCCATGGTTTTCCTTGGTCGTTTAGCTTTACACTTGCCACTTGTGTTTGCTTGAAAGCTTCTAAAACTTCTTAACAAAACCATTTCATGTCTCCCCTCATCGTATTCCTTGTTCCCAAGATCCCATTTTTGCATAGACATGAATAATGTTGGTAATGGTTGGGGACATTTGCTTTACACCTACCAATTGCATTTTCCTAGAAGTTCTATCACCTTTTTCAACAAAGCAATTATGTGTGTATCTTACTATCATGGTGTTACATGGGAATACACTTCTTCAGATAGATCTCGTTCCACCTTTGTTCTTTCTCCATGATGTCTCACCTCCTCTCAATGAGCTATCTCCCTCTTGTCCATTCACTTCTTCTCATGTTTTTCTTTTCTTCTCCCAAAAGAATCCCCTTCTCTTTTTTGTCCCTTTTCCTCCACTACATAGCCTCCAAATCATCTATATATTATTTTTTTCCACCATTGTTTTCTCTTTGTGCTTTGATGATAGTACAAAACATGTTTGAAATCTCTCATTATGGTGTAGGTTGGAGGAATTTTGGAAAAGATTGTGGAGTCGCATACCTTCCTGTGGTGCCCATACTAGCCTTATTATATTGGCTACCATTTCATAAACTTTTATGGAGGCCCATACCCCCCATCATCTTGTCCATCCTATTCTCTTAAATTCCCTTTTTATTTATAAATTTATTTATTTTCTTCCACATTCATCCATCGTGGAAGTGGTGGATGTGGGGATCTGACAAAATGAATAAGTTTTCCAAAATGCACAAGCAAGCTGGGCTCTACACATACATACAAAAAACCACATATAGTTCTAGAATATTAAATGAGTCTACTTAGTAATCCATGAACATACCCATACACTTTCTTTATCTTTATGAGAAGACACCATGCAAAATATTTATGGGAATTTTACAATTGTTTGGTTGGAGCTAACTAATAAAAAAATCAAGAAATGGATACTAAATACATAGAGACACTCAATCAAGTTTGAGTCTTCCATTAATTATTTGATCTACAAAGGTTACAAGTGTCATCATAAATTTTGGGATGAACCTAGGTCATTATAGTGCAAAAATAGCTAACCTAGAGCTAAAAACTATGAACCCTCTAGTTTTGTTGTGTAAGTTCTTCTCTCTACTATGCTCTTCTAGCTAAAATGTTATCTGCTTCTCCACACAATGGTGACCAAGGAATATATACCCATAGAAAGAAGGTCTATAGAATGTTAGGCAATTGAACCACATGATAAACCTTAGCCAAAATCTCCACAAACTCATAGAAGCCACGTGTTTGTTGTGAATCCAATCATGTAAGACTAAACTAGTTTGGATGGAAAGTTTTGTTAATGACATCAACAAAGTTGGTGTTAGTATGATGTCATCAATGAATTGGTAAGCTTTGGATGAGGTGATGTCATGAAGACATAAGCAAGGTGAGATGATATTAGCAAGGTACAAATGCAGGAAAATTGGTTGGAAGAGGTTTGTGGGTGAAGGCATCTGAACTAGAAATGGAAGTTTAGATGGATGAGAAAAGTTTGCAAAAGGAAATATGCCAAGGAATAGAAGTGAAACAGATAAATGCACCTGATAAGAGAAGTTTACTTAAAAAAATCCACAAGGGGAAGATGATGTCACCATGGGTGGGATGTGGGATGATGGGCTCAATCCATCTATAAAAAAATAGCTTAGTCAATTTTAGAATTAACTATGCTTTTGGGGAAATCATTGACAAGTGGAAATGTGGAAAGTCCATTGGCAATTGGAAGTGGATAGTTCACATGAAAATGCTCACAAAGCTGAATGGGCACCTTTTTCTCGTAAAGAAGGGAAATGCAAGTGAACCACTGGAATATCAAAATGTGAAGTTCTCTTGGACATTGAGATCTCACAAGAATTATGTACTTAGCTAATTTTCTAATTTTCTACCCTTTATGGGGATTTCTAACTAAACCAAAATTTTGTAGGGAAATCCATTTGAACCAAACTTGGGCTAGATTAAAAGAGAGACTACAAAAGCATAACTTTTAGCCCTTAGTGAATTTCATAAAAATTCAAAAGACAACTAGGCTTAACTTTTCATGCTCTATCAAACTGTGTCTAGAAATTTTACAAAGAACCACCCAAATTATATTTCTTAGATGGGTTATCAACAATGGGTGACATAAAACCATGGGTTAGTCTAATAGAGCAAAATAACACAAAAAGACACTCAACATTTTGGGGTGCCAACAAATTCAACTGCTAGATTATGATGGTTTATCATTTCACCATCACCCAAGTTTTGATGCTTCTCATTTGAATTCTAAGGTTCTTTGCACCAAAAAATATTCAAGCACTATGACATCTTGGTAGAAGGATGCTCTTCCTCCTTAACTTATTGTCAATGATCCTTCTATGGTTACTAATCCTCTTTCAAAATTTCCGCCACTTGTGCATGTTTCAAAATTGTTAGGTGATTAGGGTCGGCTTGACATTATGGTGCCTACTCTTTTGAGGTTAGGATTGCTTGATTCCATTTCATGATATTTGGATGATCCAATTTTCCAATGATGATTGATCCCATTTTTTATTAGAGGTTCACTTTGATGGACATACTTTTGCTATAGATGGTCATACTTGGTCTTCTCCTACATGACCGAGTTCTACTTCGGTTCTTGGGATGGTGGTGGAGGTTGCTTCTCTTTTGATGACTTCTTGGTCAAATGATGAATGCATGCCAAGTTCGTAGACTATTGTCCAAAAGAGGAGGTTCCTCCAAAATATGATATGGATGCCCTATCTTGAAAGAGGGGAGGCTAGGATGGGTTTAGAGATTAAGTAAGTTTGGTTGGTTGGACCTAAATGGTTTTGGTTGGAGTGGGGACTCAATGTGTGTTGGAGGTCCTATCTCTTGGCACCTCCAGGGGTTATCTTTTGGTGGGCCAACAAGCTTTGTCTTGGTTTATACAAGGGTTTGGTCCCTTTAAAAAATTGATCTTTAATACCTCTTTCCAAAAAATAAAATTGATTACATAATTAAGCTCATCTTATTGTTTTGTATAAATTGATTATAAGTGTAAATCTAATTCTTGAATACCATTTCATGTATACACATAAAAACATTATGTATATAAGGATGAGCTTATTTAAAACATAATGCTTGTGTATGTGTGTGTGTGAATATATAATGCTTTATATATATGGATGAGCTTCAATATGACAACATTATAATATATGCACATTTATTTATTTACTTACACACATATATAAAACAAATGAAGTTATGTATAAAAATATAATTGGTATATAAATATATATTTTTCTATATAGAAATTGGATGAGCTTTTGTATAAAAACACCAAACATATAAGCTTATATAATGGATAAGCTTCTCTACAAAAACATGTACCCTATATTGCTTCTCTAAAAGTATAAGCTTATATAATGGATACTACAAATTGTTATAGCATGATTGATTGATATCTAGTACAATATCTTTTTTGATGGGATAGTTAACTTATAATACTACTTTGGAAGGGTTAAATATTGTTATATAAAATTTATGCAACTATTAATAGGAGGATATGTATTACTCACAATTAATATGAATATTGTTCACATCCATATTATAAGTAGACAAATATCATTTCACACATGTAATATAAAACTAATAGAATTTATATCATTAATATTTTTACAAAACTGAATATATCTTTAAATTATCTTCAAATATATTCTTTTTAATAAACATTTTACTACCAAATATTGATTAAAAATCTTTCTACAACTATTAATACCTTCTACTAGAAATTATAAAAAAACAACCAACAAAATAAATTTTATTATAATTTTTTTAAATACAACTCTTACAACAATTACCTAGAGTCCACACGATCAATTCTTTAACATCTATAGGCCGCGGGGTCCCTCTCCCCTACAAAGCCAATGGACATAAATTTGAATTTAAAAAAGCAACGGACATAAACTGAATCGAGGATTTCAAATCAAATCTCTCCATGAAGTCATTGGCAACCAGAACGACTTAATCTGCATCGTATGAGTGTCCTCCAAATTTAGCAAGTGGGTATAGAATGGCTTGTGGAGGATTGATGGTAAAGGCAAGCACTAGATTTCAGTGCAAAGCGAAAATGGTGGCGAAAAGAGTGGCAAAAAATTGAGAGCTGTAGTTGTGGGAGGCGGATGGGCTGGATTTGGCGCTGCACACACTTTCTCCTGGAGGTCTCAGCACAGGCTTTATGTCTGCTCAAGGAAAGTCAGTTGAGGCTGGCATCAAAGGATTCTGGTAGGTTACACAGCCATCTTAATTATTCTTCAGAAACATTAAATCGAATTGGGTATGATGTATAGAGTAATTCTGAAGCATATATACATTCTGAAATGGAGATGGGCTACAGAGTGATTTGCAATTGGAAAATTCTCTCATAACTATTACAGTTTAGGAATATCGAATTGAATTGTGATGGAATGCTCTTGCCAAATTTGGTCCCACTCAAATCCTCGTGTAGTTTTTGCATGTCTAATGATGACACGGAAATCTTTGATCATGACTCGTGCCTCCCAATCCTATTAACTGGGTAGAATTCTATTCTGGCAGATTGTAATATTTTGGATCTAAAAGATAATCAGTCATTAACAATCTTCAAAGAAAATCCTGGCTTACTAGAATTAAAGAAATCAGTCATTTCTTGATCTGAAACAGCTCCACACGCATCTGCATGCTTTTCAAATGTAAACACTATTCACTTATCCAGTTGAATGGAGAATAATAATCTTTGTCCTATATTCGGGCAATCACCAATCTTATAGTAATTGTCTGACCAAAATATCAAATGAGAAAGAATTCCTAAGATGAAAATTGATTTGTGCTTCTAGCAAGTCCAGAGCATCCATAATATAGAAATCATTCTTTTCTATATTGCAATCTCATCTATCGCTTACCAGATCTTTGAGCATTTTGAGCTACTTGTGAGCATGTCAACTGTTTAGCAAAATATCTAAAATCTCAATTGGCAAATGAGGATCTATGGGATCTATTGTGACAACTGCTGCAGTCTTGAAATCTCTGGTTAAAGCATCTGCGAGGTAATTATTTTCTCCTTTAACCCATTTTATATCAAAGTCATAAATTGAGAACTTAAAATACCATCTGGCAGTTCTTCCTTGGGCTAAATTCTTATCTGGTTTTTGCTTCAATTAATTCCTCATTGCTTGGTTGTCTGTTCTGATTGCAAAATATTCAGGCTCAACAAATATTTTGAATTTTTCACTTCCTCTTTAAGTGGTAAGAATTTCTTTTTCGTATATGTGACTTTGTGAAAAGATGCCCGATTTATAGCCATATATTTCACTTTTCCCACTTGAAAATTCTTACCTTAATACTGCAGACCATGTATCGTTCGAAGCATCAGTACTGAGAATTAGAGGAATACCTTCTTGTGGCATTTGCAATGTTGGGAGCTGAGAACATTTGTGCTGAATGTTCTTTATTGCCTATGTTGACTTTTCATCCTAGATTCGGCAATTTTTCTTTAAGTGTCTCTACAAGTGTTTTCTTGCTCTGGCCGGATCTTCAAAGAATGGTGACATATCAAGGAAATCTTTGTAATTCTTTTTTAATTTTAAGAATATCCGGGAATTCATGAATCCTTGTTGAAATGTGCTGTTGGAGCCTTACCTTGCCCTTGTCAAGATGTAGACCTACCATCTTTTTTTTTACAGACAAATTCCATTTTCTATGATGGTTGCTAAAGGCTGCTCAAGGTGCTGTAATTGATCTTGAATAGAGTTAGAGAATATCAATATATCATCAATATATACATCACAAAATTCCTTTAAATGTTTTTAAGGCATTGCCCATCCTTCTTTGAAAGTAGGCTGGGGTTCTACTCAAACTAATATAATATGCATGACGCTCCACTCAAAGAGACCTTGTGGTACAGAAAAACCTTTTTTGTACATCTCTTTCTCTTTTATCTTTATTTGCAAAAAAACAGAGTTGCAGTCAAACTTAGATTATATGAATATCTAGCGTTGTGATTCTATTTTGATGAGATTGGAATTGAATGGATGGATGATGTAATTCAATGGCTTATAATTAATAACAAATCTTTTATTTCCTCTGCTTGCTCTACTTTATTATTGACTAAAAAGGTGGGAAATAAAAATCTACTTTTTAGTAGGCCTTACATCCAATAGTTCTCTTAAATGCTAATCCATTTCAGCCATAGTTACAAGACTCGAACTTGGTGTAGACTTGGAAAGCTAATTTTTGACCCGGACTCAAATTCGTTGCCTAAACTTGGCAAATTGAAAAAACCATGAAATATAGAGATTTTTAAGGATTTAAACTTGTATCATGTGCCCTTCAATAAATGATATTTAAAGACACAATAAACTAATTAAATAGAAGCTACTTTGATCACATACACAAGTACACATTGATCACATGAGTATAAAAGCGAATTTTAGCTGAAGTAAACAACATTTTTAGATATACAAATATTATCAAGTGTTTAAGGTGTACATAACTCATGGATTATGCTATCCATGGCATCAAAAACAAAAATACAAGATCCCTGGTTTATTTTCCCTTCCATTTTTTTTCTGATTTAGTGTATTGACATTTCGTCAAACACTTTGTAATAATTGACTGTGTTGTATTTTTTAGTTTGTTTATGTGTTAGTGGCTTGTTTTAATGTGTCAATTGAAATTTTCAATCATTTAGAACTTAATGGCATAACATTTCTGCAGAACATTACATCAAACATATGACTGTTCATTGAATATGAATTCACATATAAGCTGCAGTAACTCAGTTACAGAGATATAAGATGCAATATTATTTCTGACCTCTATAATTGCCCCAAGACTAAGGGAGTTTCACCACCAGGAAGAATGATAGTGCAGGAAGGATAGGCTGGATAATATTTATTAACAGCAGAATGGAAACTTCAGTTGATAGCGAAAATGAAAGGGGATAATTCTGTATTCTGAACTTCAGTCCAATCTATCTATAGCAATCTTGATATTAATGGCGGCTAGCTTCATGGAAATTCCCAGTTCCAACGCCTTGCTTTGATGCTGCTACTGTAACTACCAAAATAGTCCATGGCCCCCTGTTTGGTTTGTACACAACTTAAAACCCTTAGTAGGATCAATGGAACCAGAGAATTGACCTTCCAGTCGTGCTGATATAGTTCCAGTTTCAGGAAAGGTGTCACGTTTGACAATATAGGATGGAATCGACTAGAAAAGGATTCCATTCCTCAGTACAACAATCACGCCCACCCTCAACAATGACAATCACTTTCACGCCTCCCAAATGTTATGACTTGCAGCCAAAAGGATGGCGATTTGGTTTGGAGTACCCTACACCTCAGAAAGAATAAACTTATACCACAAAAGAACTTGACCAGTTAAGGAAACCCATCATCCCTAATATGCTATGATCATCATGCTTCCATTTCAAGGTAGCATCCAACAAATAAGTATTAGTCGCCCAAATTCCATTAAGGTTCAATGCCCGGTAGATATATTCATTCTTCTTCATATGGCCCGACATACCCTTCCTAGAGTTTCTTCATAGTTTCAAACTTCAAAATTTGTCTTGGAACAAGACTTCACAAATTTCATAATCTGCAATCTTACCTGCACAGACTCAGGATGAATCTATCAACCATCAACCAGGGAAGATCTTTCACCACCGTGGATGATATTCTTTGTGAGGGTTTTCATCATCATGAA